>JADLIF010002060.1:0-37123 GCA_016648015.1 Steinernema khuongi | reverse complement strand
TTTTTTGTTTTTTCACTAAATTGATATTTGTGAGGGTGGCCACGATTGCATAGGTGGACGTGGATGTAGATAAGGACGAGGACGTGGACGTAGACGTGGACGTGAACGAATCGTGGCCGAGCCTTAACATGTAAGCATAACGAAACAACGAGATTAAGAAAGGTGGCGGATGGGAGACCGAATACAGCTCATTCTAGCAGTTACAGTTAAACAGATTCAACGTTTACAAGCAGATGTTTGTTTTGATATCAGACAGAGACAGTCTCTTCCATCTTGTAAACTCACAAAAGACGCTGCAAATCCAGACAGTCTGAGCTTACGATGTGTGTGGCAGCGTCTCTTCTTCCTGTGTTTGCCACCGAACGACCGCGATCGCTTTGCGACACTATCGCGCCCAGCGTAGCACTGCTCCTCGCTCGTCTCCTCACCCAACATCGCCGACCACGCTCCTTTGCTCATGTATGAATCACTTTCCGCGTTTGGCAACGATTAATACACCATTTGGGCTGTCTTGTTTCCTGCGTCCACGGGAATCGACCGTCGCGTTGTCTCTTGTATTACTCGCCTCCTGTGTTGACTCCTTTTACGATTTCAGCATAAGTCATCAGATAATATGGCTGGAAGACTACCAGCCTGTGTCATCGATAATGGCACCGGGTAAGTTCCACCGGTTTCTTCGGTTTCATTTGACGTCTACTTAGATACACAAAGCTTGGATTTGCCGGAAATAGTGAGCCCCAGTTCATTATTCCCACAGGTAAATATTTGCCTTCTGTTGGCATTCTTCGTTCAAACCCTTTGTTATGTTTCTGCTTTTCAGCGATTGCTGTGAAGGACAAGATCGGATCTAATGCCGCGAGTCTTCGATGGAACGCCGCTGGAGGCGGAAAGATCGACGACTTGGACTTCTTCATTGGCGACGAAGCGCTCTCGCCATCGGCTTCAAATTACTCCGTCAAATACCCTATTCGACATGGAGTCGTTGAAGACTGGGATCTTATGGAAAGATACTGGGAGCAGTGCATCTTCAAATACTTGCGGGCGGAGCCTGAAGATCACTATTTCTTGCTCACTGAACCTCCGCTCAATACGCCGGAGAATCGCGAGTATACCGCCGAAATCATGTTCGAATCGTTCAACGTTCCGGGCCTCTATATCGCTGTTCAGGCTGTGCTGGCACTCGCCGCCAGTTGGCAGTCCAGAGCCGTGAATCAGCGGTCACTAACTGGATTGGTATGTTTTCCACAGTTCACTCTTCGGTGTTAATTGCTCTGTGATTAGGTTGTTGACAGTGGCGACGGAGTTACTCATTGTATTCCCGTCGCAGAAGGCTATGTCATCGGTTCATGCATAGAGCATATCCCAATCGCTGGTCGCGATGTCACTCACTTCATTCAGCAAGTGCTCCGTGAACGCGAGCCTCAGATTCCGGCGGAACAAAGCTATGAAGTCGCTAAGGCGATTAAGGTAAGAAGTAAACAATTTAAGTCATACGGTAACGATTCTTATGCTATCTGCAGGAGAAGTACTGCTATGTGTGCCCCGATATTCTCAAGGAGTTTACGAAATATGACACGGACTCAGCTAAATGGCTCAAAACTTATGAAGGCATCAATAACATCACGAAGAAGCCGTTCGTTGTTGACGTTGGGTACGAAAGATTCCTGGGCCCAGAGATCTTCTTCCATCCTGAGGTGAGTTTCTGTCGTTTACATGAGGTAAGAATCCTTGCACAGTTTGCGAACCCGGATTACACGACGCCCATCTCCGAAGTTGTGGACCGGTGCATCCAGAAATGTCCAATTGACGTGAGAAGAGGACTCTACGAGAACATCGTTCTCTCAGGCGGTTCCACTATGTTCAAGGACTTCTCTAGGCGGATGCAGAGGGCGATCAAGAGGGTATCCGATAACCGCCTTCAAATGGCAGAGCAGCTCTCCGGTGGCCGTGTTAAGGCATGCGAAACCATGTGCTATATCTAACTCGTTCTTTCCTTATTTCAGCCGAAGCCCATCGACGTCCAAGTTGTGTCGCATAAGATGCAGCGCTACGCCGTCTGGTTCGGAGGTAGTATGCTCGGATCAACGGTAATACTCTTAGACTTAGGCACTGGCTAATATATGATCTATAGGAGGAATTCTACCAAGTAGCGCACACGAAGGCCGACTACATGGAGAAGGGGGCCAGCATCTGTCGACACAACCCCGTTTTTGGAACGCTGTCATAATCACACCAACTGAAGAAATAACGTCCGACCATCTTTTGCCGCTTTGTTCATATTTCACGATGTTAACTTTAATTTATTGAATTGTTTTGCAGTAATAGTTCATATGAATGTTTGATGCTCGTAAAAACAAGGTTGTGACCTAAGCTGATATTTTAACGTTGCCTATCGAGACACTAAAGTGGGGATTTGCAGCAATGGAACTGCCGCAGAAATATGTCGATAAGGCGTTGATTGTGGAGACGGCGACGGGGAACAAGGTGCACCGGCGAGTGACACTGAACGGGAGTCAGAACATCGTATTGAATGGAAAGGTACGTAGCCTGGTTTGTGTCTTGTAGGCTAAAGAAGGGACATGGAGCCCTAAAGGGACATTTTCAGAGACAACAGTGTTCTAGTGTCATCATCGTCTTAATTTCAGTGCATTCTAATGGAGGACTGCATACTTCGAGCAGACTTGAACAGTATACGGACTGGAAAGTACTGTATCATCAATCCACGAACCATCATCAGACCATCCTACAAGCGGTTCACGAAAGGGTTTACATTCTTCGCCGTTATCTTCGGGGATCACGTCTTCGTCGAAGAGGCAAGTGTTCGGGCTGACCGCCGACGACCATGTGCTATTTGCAGGATTGTGTCATCATGGCGGCACAAATTGGATCGTATGTGCACATAGGCAAAGGCGCCATCATCGGAAGGAGTACTGTAATCAAGGATTGCTGTGTAATCAAGCCTGGGGCCGTACTTCCCGCAGACATGATCGTTCCACCGTTCTCCATTGTAGAAGGAAACCCTGGTAAGTGTCTCGCGTACTGTATGTCTAGACAACTTTCGTTTGCAGCGAAGATTGTTGGAGACCTGCCAGAGTCGACTCCGGCGCTGATGATGCAGGCTACGAAGCAGTTCTACGACAACTACACGACGATAAACCCTGACCAACACAAGTCTACATGATCTTCCGGAGAGTTGTTAAGTTATTAGTAGAGCTGCCGTTTGTAAATTTGCCGCATAATCGTCGAACGCGTTGTAGATTGTTCTCGTAAGAAGCGATATGCTATCCCAATGCACTTTGAAATCGAGATACATACGACGACAACAAATGGCGTCCCTAAGGAAGTTAGGTTCTAATAGAACAGAGAGACACCAAGTGCTAAGGTCCGACAGGGAACTCTGACCGAGGTGCGTTCATATCTCGGTCAAAGAGGGGAGGAGTTTGGCGTGGAACGCAGACTGAATGGGGAATAGCGAGTTTGATTACATATGTGCGAGCGGCTCTGGGTGAGTTTCATTAATATCGCTTCGTTGTCCGAAGGCTAAGGGGAACTGTTCACAGTTACCAAGCTAGAAACCACAACCAAATCCACAGCTAGAAAAGTTGATGGACTGGCTGTATATTGATAGTCTCTCAAAGTTTCGACATAATGTCCCAAAACTTACTAGAAATCCAAACTGATTTGCGGTCCAATAAATACGTTACGTGTCCCACTCCTGCCCTCTGATAAACCTTCATTTATGTATAAACAACAACGATTACTGTAAACCGGTGGAAGTGTCCATGGGTTCATCGGCCGGGTCGGTAGAAGTTGTGGACGACGTCTCCCCTCCGACGGACGTTATGTCCTCGCTGACGATGTGCGAGAAGAGGCTGTCGCACATGTTAATGTCAGGAGAAGCGCTGTCGAAGTAGATGGTCAGGTGGTTCCCCCTGGCGACGGAAAAGGCCTTGATCAGGGTGTCGTTCATGAAGATCTTTCGCATTTGCTCGTTTTGGTTCTGAAACGACTTTGGTTCGATGAGCTGAGGCGACGCCACGAACGTACAATGACGTAGAAGTACTCGATCTTAATCGGCTTGAACCCGTTGTCCTTCACCTGCTTGCTGAGGTATTCACTTACGTATTCCACTAAATTGGAATAAGACGTCTACAGCCCGGGCGACTTACGGGTGGTCTCGGGAGAGGCGGCGATGAATCTGTGCGTGGTCAGCGGCTTCGGGATGCCCCGACGCTTCAGCAAGGACTTCGCGGGAGCCAGCTCGAACTCGAGCTCGTCAAAACGCATCTCGGACACGTCGGAGTTCGCCTCGGAGATGTTGTCCTCGGCGGGCACCAGAGGCGAGTTCGGCGTGTCGTTCAGCCACTTCTGCATCCGATCTACGCAGAACCCCGGCGCCGGGGTGACTGTATTCACTGAAGTGACCGAGTTCACCGACATTGCAGACACTGTAGAAGTGGCTGTAGGAGCTGCTGGAGCCATGGGCGTAATCGGAGTGATCGAGGAGACCGGAACGTTGGAGCTGAGCGCTTTGGAGAGGGCCGAGTGGTTCTGAGGGGCTAGCGAAGGTGGGAGAGGGGGCAAGAGGGGCATTTGTGGAGTGAGTACAGGAGGGGCGGAGCCAGAAGGCCCGGGCTCCTGAGAAGGATTGGCGGCGATGACGGCCGGGGAGTTGTTGGACGACTCTTCGGACGAGGAAGAGCTGTCGGAACTGTCGCTTGAGGAGTCGGACGAGTCCTCTGAAAGAGATACGATGAGCTGTGGTGCTAAAGCCGAGCATACCGGAGTCAGAATCGGAGTTGGAGGAGAGGGTTCCGGCGTCGGTTCCGTTGACGGATTGGGAATCGGCTGAGCCATTCTCTAGTTCCGGTTCTTCCTGTTCCTCTCCACGCGGCTTTCGTTTTCGCTCTAGAGCAGGATTAAGCATTAAGGGTGAGAAGGAACTATTATTAAGCCAAATTGATACAGTGTGGACAGCCTAAACAAAGCTGCTTTGATTTCACAATTCACAATATATGTAAATCAATGACAAGGGTTACCTTTCATTAGCCTTCTCCGCTCATGGGGAAGACCATAAATTACTGCATTGAACAGGCTGTACAAACTGTGCCCACCCAACTTAAGCATAGGTCATAGTTTAACCTATTTTGGCTCTAAACTGTTTTTAGTTTTGTCATCTAAGGATAAACACGATAAAAATAATATACGTAATCTATCCCCATTTTCATTAGCTCCAGTGTTATGCCAAGAGAAATCTGACCGACATCATCCTTTAATCTTGTAATCCATAAATCTGTCAATCACTCATGGAATACACAATTTAACGCTGTTATGCAGAACATAGCCTAGGACAAGAATAGGTAAGTGTTAAATAAGCCCTAAAGAGATTTTCTGCCGTAATTTTGTTATTGAAGTGACATGCACGCATGCCTCTATGGCTTAGGCTTAATTCGATAGGATTCAGTAGGGGAGATCCGATGGATTTTCATCTTTCGCTCAATTAAATGAAAGCAATGCATTAACATAAAAAAATATCGACGTTATGATTCCCAGAGAGTATGTCTTCTACTTAGAAACGCAAAATGGAACAACCACTGTGCATTCTCTATAGTTGTACCATATAAAGCACTTAAAAAGGAGACAAGGCCAAGCTCCCACCGAGAAGATGATGATTTTATGATTTTGGACCTGGTCCTCACGAGAATTCCGTCACTCTACCACTCAACGAGGCTTCAAAGAACATAAACTCACTTTCGTAATCGTACGACCCCTGAACGCGCTGTCTCCTGTTGGCCGCCTGAGCCTTCATGCCCGCCTCGATGCTCTTCTGCAGAGCCTCGAGGTTGCTCTGCTGTTGGAAGCGCTTCTGTGCGACCTGCTGCATCTGCTCGAGCACTTGACGGTCGGGCCAGATCTTGGCGATGAGCGCATCGAAGTTCTTGTCGGGACGAAGGCCTCGCTTGGAGACGAGCTTCTTGCGACACGTGGGACATTCCTTGTTGCCTCGGAGCAGCGCGGTTGTGATGCACTCACAGCAGAAGCGGTGCAAACAGTCCTGAACATGGCTGTGGATTACCACACATGAAGATCTTCCAGGATCAAAATTTTCCAAGTTTTTGAAGGGGGGGGGGGTGAATCTAATAGCGTTTGAATCTATAAAGGACTCGAGATGTGTGGTATCGGGTGACGTTATCCTGTGAGTCATGTCTGCGTCGGAAAGCATGGATGCAGAGTAGACAGGTCTCGTCTCGTCAGTCCTACCTTTGTGGTCATCGTCTGGGTGAGCAGGTCTAGACAGATGGGACAACTGAGCTCGGTGGCCAGCGTTCGCGTCGTGATCTTGATCTTCGTCTCGTCCTCGATGGGCTCGTGGGGTTTCCGTACCTACAAGCCAAAGTCCAGAGCGGAAGGAAGGAATCACAGTACCTGATCATATTCGGACAGCTCCAGGGTCTTTCCACCGGTGATCGTGTCAGCTGCGGCTGCTCCGGCCATCTTCGCTAACACCAGAGGTTGACACCGATCGGCAAAGTCGAAGCGGGAAGCGCGAAACGCGTGGACGAACCTGTGACAACTCCAGAGAGTCACATAGGCGATGAAACTGCGACGCGAAGTAGCGGTCGGCGGTTACGTCCAGTTTTTGAATCCTTTCCTGCGGAGGCCTTTTTAAGGTCAAGTTTGCGTGCTTTTGTGTTCTTCTTTTCTGTATGGTTCTTATGTGTGGGATGCTCCTTTCCCAAGCACTTACAAATAGAGCACGACTTCTGCAAGAAGATAAAATAGGGCTAATGAATTGAGTTTTTCAATCTTTTAATAAATTGAGCCGATATAGGTAAAATTCGACCCATATACGCTTAACTAACGTGCGTTAGAAAGAGTTGGAAGGGCACTAACCGTAATATGCTACCCGCCAACCATAACCAGTGGTTATAGAGGTTTGAAGAACTTGACAATCTGAGCGGGAGGGAAACCATACGGAGTGTTAGGAATGAATGACAGCTATGTCATGAACATTTAATCAGAATCTTTTCCTACGATAAACCCAATACCATCTCCTTTCCATCTTTCATATTTAACTGCTTTAATGAGTGTTGATGAGTAAGCACTTAAGCAAGCTCTCCTTCTTTGGGTTTCTGTTCTATAGATGGATCTGCATAGTAACATGTCCCTCAAGATACACCTGTTCAATTAGCTGGTGTTGACCTGGCCTCAATTATCGGAATATCAGCTGGCCTCAATCACGGGAGCTCCACAGCCTAAGCCCGTACAGCACTAGCCCAAAGCCTTTGTGAGCCTTGTCTCAGAGGAAACGTAACATTGAAGGTCCTCCTAGTAGCTAGAGGGAGAAGGTCCCATTAATTCGTCGGCAAATCGTATACCTAGAAGGTTAATTATGCCATAATTAGGCAACAACCACGCCGGGAGCGCCCCTTCTAATCCTGGCCACAGCGGTGACCCGTAATTTGATGCAACAGCCCTCTCAAACAGATGGCGTTGCCCAGCGCGTTGCCCCTCTCGACGGCGATCGATAGGCTAACGCCGGAACCCCATTGATCGCCGGGTTGGCGATGGGGTTAACGACCACCCGTATTTCCCTTCACTCTCGCCTCCTCGCCCTTTTTCCAAACGGGACCATCGATTATCCGACCACACACGACGAGCCCTTGGTTCCGCTGTCCCCTCGTCGGTTGCGAAATAAGCGCGCGCGATGGTTTGGCGCCAAAACGGAATGTTCGCATATTCGCATTCCTTGATCGAAAGGTCCTAAGATCGGGTCCCCTCTTGTGACCTTTTCTCCCAAAGGAGCCCTAGGCGGTTTCCGCAAGCCGGCTGCTCTGCTGAAGTGTTGACAGGCGATTCGTGTACTGATGGGAACTTCTTGTTTATCGACCCATTGATCCATTGCCATCTTGTTTGTCGGAGTGCGTACGGTAAACGCGATAACTCTCGGTGCGACGGTCGCGTTACCAGAGCGGTGACGCTTGGTTCTTCACGTATGTTGGAGGCTTCTTAAAGGACTCAAAGGATTCTGACGTCTTTTCGTGAATATTCTACTGACTGCTCTTGATTGATGGGTGTGTTTTAAAGCAGTTCTTTGCTCTTTGATCTTTTGGGTCAGCTAGAAAGATTTTGTAGAAATGTAGTAGGTTCCTTATTCCATGTTCAGAGAAGTGACCCAGTTAAGTTACTTTTTAAGTTCATGGCTTCATTTTGTCATACCGTACTCTGTCAGCCACGGCACCTAGTGGACAAGACAGGTGAAATATCTTTTGGTCACTTTGTTGTCTAATGTTTTCGATTCCATCTCCTCCGTAGCAGCAGTGCACTTTTCTGTTTCCTTGTATCCACTTATCTTTATCTATTTAATGCACGCCCATATGGAAGTGTAGATAGATCTATTTAATTAAGCACTTATAAAACACGTTTTTTTGGTCTTTTTCTGCTTTTCCTCTGCAGGTGGTCGTTCCTAGCGCCAAAGTGTTTAAATATGCAAATCTCGAATCGAATTGGGGAGGGACTCAACGGTTTCAACGGCAAAACGTGCGGTTTCATTATTTTTTTCGCTAATACTTCAGACGTGGACGCAACACGTATCTAAACTGATAAGGACAGATGAATCGACAACCCCAATGCCCTCGGGTGTTGACCGCAATTCACTGACCAATTCTGACCACTGTCCGCTGACCATTCACGTTCTTGCACTTGTTATACCCAAACAACAGTTTCACTGTGTTGCAGACATACGTTGCCCTTTCAAAGGTCATAACGTCGCCACTTCTAGTCGTACTTTAAGTGCACTTTTTCTATGTTTATTCCTATTCACACACTAGTTGATAGAATGATGAAAAGGCGGTTTTATGAGGCTGTATAGGGGCACAAATTGACGCTTTCCTGGATCAAGAAAGCAGCTCTCGGAGGAACCATGGCAATAGCCTAGATTTTCCGCGTTGTGCTTCAGCTGGGCACCGATAAACTGGATACACGCAACTGGATTGCCTCAAGAAGCGTCCAAGTTTTTGTTCATATTTGTTTATAGTTATGTTTATTGTTTATGTTTATAGTTGGCAACTTTCTGGTGCACCGTTTTATATTCGATTTACAATCTTTCGTTCCACTATATGAGCTGTAGGGCGACATTCCGACTCCTAAAGTGAGGCCTGGGCCGTAAAATGACTGGATTCACATGCTACAGTGGCCTGTTCAAATTGGTGTTAGTTGTACCCTACTTCCGGCCTCGAGCTCGCCGATCCTTCCGCGTTTCATGTCCTTATAGCTCTCTCGTGCGTCCATTCCGTCCCTCCGTTTGACTCCTTGTCCTCCACAGATGGCCGGTGTCGACGAAGATCTCGACTTGTCCGACGAGTTCGTTTCCTGCGACGAGGAGCCGACGCCCTCGTCCAGTGGTCCAGTCGAAGAAGTCATCGACGTCGTCTCTTCGGACGCGGAAACCGACGCCGGCGTCCCCGAGATAGACGTCAATGGACTCCTTTCCGACGCCATCGTCAAGAAGTTCCGGCAGCGCGTCGTGGAGGAGCTCAAGGACTCCTACCGAGGCGAAGGCACAACGGAGCTGGTCCAAGCTGTCACCACCATCGTAGACCTCTACACGCGTGCCTACCAGCACAAAGCGGGCGCCCGCTTTGTGCAGCTTCTTCTCCTGGACCTCGAGCGGAGACTCTACTTCATGATCGACAACGAGAACTACTTGGTGGGTAGGCTCAGGACGCTCAGTGTCATCGCCAGGTTCGCTACGGGACTCGTCCACAAAGAGGCCACCCACAGCGATGTCCTCGACTTCCTCATCGACTTCATCAAAAAGGTAAACTACCGTAACCCTTTCTGGTCCACCAGAACTGTCTTAGAACGAATACAACTCTTCTCCGGCGTCGAGAGCGCTCGTCTGCTACTTGGCCGGGGAGGTGCTCGTCTCCTCGGTGGGTGCTCCCATCGTCAAGCAGCTCTACGTGTACGACGTGAACATGGAGGTCGAGGACGACGACGACGAGTACCCCGTCTGCCTCTCTCTGGACGCGTTCACCAAGATCTACTCGGTGCTGGAGGGCAGAAGCCAGGACAAGTACCCCAATGTGAGGAAGGAGGCCATTCGAGCTATCGGCCATGTCCAGGACAGAGACATCTGGGGAGAGTACCAGGCACTCGTCGAGGTCCAGCCCTACGAAAGTAAGCTCATCTCTGTGTGTAAACGTCACCAGGCACCAGGTGCCTCTAACCCTTGCCTCCTCCTTCCCATCCCGATAGGTTGAGAAGTTCCTTGCTAAGCAAAGGAAGGTCCCGCTTCTCAATGGTCCAAACAGCATTTTTTCATTGATCTAAAACACCCGAACACCCGATCTAAAACGACAACTTATGGATCGCTCAAAAGACGGTTTTTGCGGTCATATCGGGTACCTGCGGGATCCAGACCCACTTCTGGTTATATCGTTGTGGGACTCTGGTCTCTTTTGTTAAGAGCAGTACTGACGAGGCACCCTCACCCAAAAAAGCGACTTGTACAAGGCAATATCTAACATGAGCCGCATATCATTAGGGAATCAGTCAGTTGGTGTGTATGCTAGAATCGTCGGTCATAGGAGATATCCAAAGTAACAGAAATCATTTAAGTTGTCGTTGGGCACATCAACGACGAGAGTCCCGATGTGCGCACCATCGCCATCAAGAGCCTCCTCATCTCGGAGTCGGACCGTGTCCGCGATCTCGTCTCCATCGCCGTGACCGACCCCGACTGGAACGTGCAGAAGGAGGCCTACCTCAGGATCTGTCAGGACCTCCACATTGGGGCCTTCAGCAGAGACGAGCGGATGTCTCTACTGGCGACTGTGTGCTACCATAAAGAGCGTAAGAATCCAAGCTTCTGAACCTGCTAAGCCCCCGATTCAGTGCTCATGCGCGAGTCGGCCATCAAGCTGATCACCTCGTGGGCCACGCAGCTATGCCGGGAAATCCAGAAGAAGGGACTGGATCCGGATGGAGACGGGGGCAAGGACATTCCCATGTCCATGTACGCCAGGACGCCTCTCTACATCTTGAACTACTTGGACGTTCTCGGAAATGTGGAGGTGAGTGAGGCTGAGAAAATTGAAGATTGACCCACTTACCTTCCCCACGTTTCCAGCTCTGCCAAACGGTCATGCTCCATCTCTTCTACATGGCCGCCATCCGCTACCCGGACATCGCCACCACCCAAGCCTACGTCCTCCTGATCAAGGACGAGAACGCCGTGCTCAACCGACAGAATTTCCGGTCTATCATGTTCAAGAAGCTCTCGCTAGCCGATATCGCCCACAGGATCTTCTTCTGGAGAACGTTCGCCGTCTACGGACAGCGCGCGTCCAAGGACGCCGCCGAATGGGCCGATGTGACCCACCAGCTCCTCCCTTCGCTGAGACCCTTCTGCGAGTTCGTGCTGGAGTAGGTGTCCCTGTCAAGAACTAAGGAGGAACTGAGACTTTCAGATTTGTGGCGTTCATCTCGAAGAAGTTCGAGGGCGAGCAGATGGAGCTCTACAAGGTCTTCGCCGTCACGGAATTGCTGAAGATCGCCAAGTTGCTGGATAGGGACGTCGTTGGAGTGTAAGTGTCCAGAAGAAGGCTTTTATGTGAAAATGGGACTTGTTCAGGGCTTCTTGGCGGAACATGCTCTCTTCTATTCTGACCTCGCAGGCCATTCCCACGGACAAGAACCTCATCGACTTGTGCGTCTGCGATCTCTTCGCGTACCACTTTCCCAAGAAGGATGATGTTCCGGTGAGTACAGAGGGACATTATATTCCATGTGAGAGGGCATCAAGAAAATGGCTATCGTGTCGAGACCTGAAACGGCTCGGCACGGGTTCGAGTCCGGCCGGGAGAATGACGATTTATACGTAGTCAATCCGCGTTACCGTATCCCAAACATAATTTGGAGGCGTCTGTGAGGCCGAGGAACACGAGTGCCCACGAGTAAAAACACGAGTAAAAAAAGTTATTCCTCCGACCGGATTCGAACCCTCGCCGATCGGTCCCGGGTCTCGGCACTAAAATTCTCCAAGCTAGTGATGCCGATCCAGTCATGGTCGATACTTGACTCGATACTCGACTCGAGAGGTTTTGGAGAAAACGAGTCAACTCGATATTCGACTCGATAGACCTTTTTACTCGAGATATCTGCTCCAAGCGTTGCCTAATGGTGCCTAAAAGATAACTAACTGACCATCTTATTTCAGTCCGCCATCGCCGAAGTATGCGACGCGACCTCTCTCCTCATCTCCCGCGCCACCAACTCCACTGTCATGAACGACTCGATCTCGCTCGCACAGCACGGAGACCCCTACTACCAGCCCGGGTTGGAAGACATGGAGGCGGCACCAGAGATGCAGGCCCACGGAGAAACCCTCACCCACTGCTTGATGATCGTCGACGCCATGATGCGCACCGGAAGAGTGACCAACATGAACGACCCGTTCGTCTCCGGGATTTACGAGAACTTCGTGAGTCTCTTCTTCTCCATAGACCCTTGAGGACCTTCTTGTAGATCGAGAAAGGAGCTGTCAGCACCAAGGCGGAAGACAGAAGATACGCTCTAAGGTGCTTCGCCACCATGTGCATGCACAACGAAAACGTCATCCGACTCAAGCTCCCCGTGCTCCAAATGGCCCTCAAGGTGGAGCTTCCTCAGAACAAGGTTCGTCTCATCTCGGTCCTGGCACGATAGGTCACCTCTCGGTGCTTCAGAGTGTCGTCATCTCCGGGATCTCGGACATCGTCATGCGTTGGGGCTACAAGAAGATCTCGGCGTTGTTCGGCCGTGTCGACCTCGGCGGGAAGGAGCTCTCCTTGGCGGAAGTCTTCGCCGAGATGATGGACGACCCGAAGCTGATCAGGAACAAAGTGGCGGAGAGTGCCGTGCGCTCCTTGATGAAGTGGATGATGCTGGAGCACAATGAGGAGTGGAAGGTCCCTCTGGCGCGTCTCCTCGTCTTCTGGGCGCGTCCGGACGTCACCGCCCGGAAGTCCGAACGACGTGGGACTATCGCCCAGTTCCTGAAGGACTACGCGGCCAAGAGTCGCCAGACTAGAGTCTTCTTGGCCCAGAGCGTCTTCCACGCCATCGAGTATATCAAGAAGGCCTCGACGCGATCTCCGGTCGCCTCCGTGGATCCCGAAGACATTGCGGACAAGATAGTGGAGTTGACGGACGAGAGCGGCGGGGAGCAGAAGACGGAGAAGAATAAGGGGTCCAAGCAGTCGACGCCTGTGGACGCGGTTCCTTCAGTGCACACCGAGTTGATGGGAATGGTTCTACAGCACCTCTACTGCAACCCGGGAGACAGGTGCATTGGAGCTTACGTGAGAATCCTCTCGATGGTCAATCTGGACGATCTTCGGCCTGAGGTAGCAGTGGAGTGTGATTGGAGTGAACAGCTCAAGGAGATCTTAGAAGTAAGTGTTTAGGCACAGGCCACTCAGCGCCACTAAAGCTAGATCTAAAGCTGTCAAGATAAGGCTATGTTGCTCAACACTGAATCGTGGTCCTTAGATATGGTTGAACTTCCCCCATAACCTGTTTCAAGCTTTGAATTCCTTAGGCGCATAACCTCCTTAGGCCTATAACCCCCTATGCCCCTGTTTTAAGCTTTGGATCCCACCATGGCGCCTTCTCTTGATGCTAGTCTTCTTTCCCCTTGTTATTCTCTCTCATAACCCACGCGCCTCTCAGGAAATGGACGAAGACGACACGAAGACCATCAAGATGCTCCGCTCCTTCACCCGCAACTTCGAGTCGCGAATGCGCTCGGCGGTCGCAACACGACGTCGCCAACCTTCTCGGGTCCAGTCCACTCGGAGTAGCGCTACCGTATCCGCCACTCGCTCCGACGGACCTACCACCACGACCTCGTCCACCCAGAGCTCGAAGGAGCCCACGCCAAACCCTCTGAGCTGCACGGAACTGGCGTCCAGCCTGCCGACCATCGACGAGGAGCCACAGGAGACTAACGGATCGGCTGAGAACCCGCCTGAGACGGAGGCTCCTGAGCCCGTGCCCCAGGCTAAGAAGGCGCCGGCTCCTTCCAAGATCCCTACGAGGAGCACACGGGCGGCCACGCGAGCCCGACGGGACGACGTGGAGCAGGTAGGTGTCTTGTAAGTGTGCGAATGGTGATTCACGCCTTAAGAAAGGAGGCCGAGATGACGCCGTCGAAGAGATTTCGGATCTTGCGTCTGGAGTCGTTCGACTGCAGCTGACCGACGCTCGCCGTCCGCTCGGAGAGAGGAACCGCGCGATGAACGCCGCGAACTCCGGTGCAGCTAAGGGCGTAAGTTCTCCTTCCGCTGCTTATGCTACTTGAGTAGCACTCTAGGGCCTAGGATAAGTTTCAAGTGATGAAAAACATGCCTGGGGGAGGGTCACCAAATTTTCGGAGCGTGGGGCCCAACCAGTACGGGTGATGGACGCCGCCGAAGTACATGACGTCGAATGCTGTACTTGGCTTCGGCGAACATTGCCTACAGCAGGAGTTACTGTGGTAATTCGGTATCGCGTCTTTTGGCGTCGTGTCCTAGCGTCAACCAGTACACCCCATACCACCCATGGTTCGTCCTAATAATGTCATTTGCAAACAAATTTTCGGACCGAGGCCGGATTTTCAGAGGGTAGGGTCCAGTGGGGTCGCCAGGTCGGCGACGGGCCCCAGGCCTGCTGAAAGATCCTCAAAAAAGCATCTTTGGCTTCTCTGAGCACACCAGATTCCCTCAGATCCCCAAACATCCCTCGTTTCAGTCGTTGTCGACAAGGACCCGTCAACCCGGTAACACAGAGACAGCAGAGCGTATCACCTACTTCCCCAGTGACGACGATGACGACGAGTTCGTGACGCGTCGACCGAGACGCCACAAGGCGCTCCCCGCGACCCGGCAGAATCCCGTCCGGGGCACCCGTAGAGCAGTCGCCGCGCCGTCCGAAAACGACGAGTAACTCGCGGGTCTATCCTACGGATTATCGTTTATCGCATATCTCGGTTATTAAACGTTATGTTCTACTCCGGAAGAGGGACGGTTCGGTGAAGGTGCGCTTCTTGAAGAGGACTACTTGGGTGACGCTGTTCCGGACCCGCCTGGAATCGTCACATGAATCCACAGGGTTAACGACCAGAGAAGCCACTCTTTTGGGATATGGCCAGGCTACCCTTACCGATTGATGATGATGTAGGCGATGGGGTTGAGGTAGCCGTTGTAAAGGATGAAGGCAACCTCGATGGCGATCATCGAGGCGCGGGTTGGCGGCGCGAAGTAGAAGAACACCTCCATGGCGATGGCGAACAGGAAGTCGACGACGCCCTGGACAAAGAGGCGAATCTCACTGCTCATGATCCTGGTGGACGCAGGGGCCTTGACGGTGAAGCGCCGCTGCACGATGACCAGCACAGTGGCCATGTAGAAGAAGAAGGCGGCTCCCAGGGCGCTTGTGCTCACCAGCAGGACCAGCGTGCTGACTACGGTAGTGGCTGGGTCGAAGACGTTACCGTACTCTTGGAGCGAGAAGCGGAGGTCGTTGCCGGGTGTCAGGAGGATTACGGTAAAGAGGAGCCCAACGAGCCAGGAAAGTCCCACCAAGATCTAAGAATCGTGGACTTTAAAAAGCCCCAGAAGGACGTGTTTACATTGAAGATGACTTTGGCGGTTCCCATCTGGATCCAGCGGATGGCGTAGAAGATGTAGAACCGGTTGATGGCCAGCACCAGGAGGAGAAGAACGCTGGCGATAAAGGCTCCTTCCAAGATGGCCATCAGGCACTGAGATAAGGGGTAGGATAGGAGGAGAAGTGTGGCAGCCCACCTTGTCGAGGAAGTAGCTGAAGTGGGTGTTGCAGAGGAGCATGACTCCGTTGAAGGAGGTTATCGCCATGAGGGTGCATTGAGCGACGCCGATGGCCGTCATGATTCGGTAGCTGAAGTTGTTTTTGAAATTCGAGTCGGTGAAGAAGACCTAAATTGGGATATTTAAATTTTTTGTTGTCTCTGTTGTCTCCGCATCCAGGAACGCAGATTATTATCTGTGGTTAGCACTGTAGAAAATTCAATGTGAAATGTATGTTCAGAAGTAGGGTTGTCGAACTCCTCGAAAATCTCGAAAACGCGAATCGAGCCGTTCGATTCGCTTCGAAGATTCTCGAACACGCGAATCGAGCTGTTCGATTCGATTCGTGAAAACTCGAACATGTTCGATTCGATTCGGTTCGATTCGATTCGATTCGACAACCCTATTCAGAAGGTTACAGCCTGGTCATCGATTCTGAATTAGGCCGTCTATACACATTATTGTTGACTGCATGTAGGCACGACGACGCAGAAGCTCAAAGATTGCGCATGATCCGCGGCTAATGGGCTGTTTATGGCTGCCGATAAATTTGATATTTTCGGCCCTTAAAACCACATTTGCCTTTAACGGGCTTACCAATACGTGCCGGAGGTGGGCTGTGACGCTGTAGTTTCAACGTAAAGGCACGTTGCAAAACGTGCGAACAAACAAATACAAATTGAAAAATGTGTCACGGAGGGGGTGAGCTATTTGTAGCCGAAGTAGTTTTTGGCATTAAATATAAACCTAAACGATGATTAAATTGTCTGATTTGGACCACTGGCCAGTAAAAGTCGGCGACCATGTTTCGCACTTCCGAGTAGCGCTCAAATTGGGCGAATTACCTTTTAAGATCATGCGATTGTGACTTCAACTGAGAAAGCATAGCACACAAAGCAAATGGATTAAAGCCACAGTAATTAATAGGAATAGGACATAAGTACTTCACAGACGCATGTCCACAAGTGCGGCTACAATTTTTAGGTCGATTTGAGAAGTTAGCGTAATCTCTTTAATGGACATAGGGTTACTTGTGACTTGTATGTACATATTTGTGTTTGGCAAGGTTGGAAATCCTATTTAACTTCGGATTTAATAAATAACCTTGGAAGAACGTGGTACTCTCAAAATTTTTGCATCGAAAACAGACCCCAAGTAGCAGTGTTTCCGAAAGTTTCCACTTGGTGCAAAAGTTGGTGTAACTGTAGCACAAATATCGTCCAAGAACACACACAGATGGGAAAACTAAAAACCCTGGAAAAGAGAAGCTCATCACCCTCTAACTTGTTTCTATCACAGCTCTTTTTTTGGCTTATCGGCCTCTTCAAGCTTATTTTTACCCTTTACTAGCGCTCTGGGAACCAAGGATTCTTTCTGGTAGACTCACCCATATAATGCCGACATAGATGGGTATGATAGCCATGCTGAGGAAAAGGTAGCCAACGCCGATATAGATCTGCACGGAGCGAGAGTCCATCTGAAAACAGCAGCAGCTTGAGTGGGTGCGCGCGAGAGCTCAGAGAGCGCACAGGACAAAGCGGACCAGCGAGCAGCCAATTATGTGATTGGAGAGGTAGCCGTTAACTACTTCCTCATTTCTCCAAATACAAGATTCTCCGCCTTCTTCAGCAGTTTCGGACTGACCACGTCATCCACACCCTCTCAATCAGGGTCCCGGGAACTCCCATGGAATCTCGTGGACAGACCGACGAGTCTTTGAAGGCGACCTTGTGGCGTCCATAAGTGCACTGTGAAATCTAATTAAGTTACTCGTTTTTTTGCTCAGCCCAGCCTGGAATGAATAATAAATGGAAGAAGGAGTGTCGTGTATGCCTCGAGAGACCGTAGCAAATGATCACGCGCAAGGGTTAGAGTTTCTCCGCTCGAGGGAACAAAGGGGAGGAGCTGTAGATTAACGTCGGTTGTTGATTAGACGTGCATAAACCCATACAAGGTGTAGAAAGTTTGTACATGTTCTTAGATACAAAGACGGCGCATAATTCAGAGATCAGTCCCAAACAGTGCTTCTGACTCGCATAAGAGGAAATCGAGTGCATTAGCGATTTGGGCTGTGACCAGTGATGGGAACGAGTCGAGCAATATGAGCGTCAATCTCGAGCCCAGGCTCGTGCTCGAGCTCGTTTAGATTTTGAGGCAGTTTCCCATCACTGCTTGTGACTCAAGAGTCGACTTGTTTCCTGACTCGATGGGCATCCTAGGCAAGGAGAAGATGACATTTTTAGTCAGAGTAAGAGCACATACATAACGCCGAAATGTTCCTCCTAGCAATTATGCTGTATTTCACATAAAAACCATGCTCTTACGTCCATATTTGCATAAAATCTGGCGTGTAGCTCAGAGATCAGTTTGGAGCAGTGATACCGACTCAGTAACAAAGCAATCGAGCTGAGTTGATGCAATTTGGGGTGCGATTTTGGGAGTCGACTCGTTTCCTGGCTCGGATACCATTACGATAAAGTGACCATTGATCGGCATGACAAGCTAAATTAGAATCCTTCTACGGTGAGGAGAACATTATTAGGCAGAGCACGTGCACAGATTCTCTTTTAGCATAACACCGAGGTGTTCTTTTTGGTAATTCTACCGTATTTTGCCTGAAAACCAAAACGTTGAGCAATTTGATTTGATCGGATTCGACTTCGTTTTGCCCATTGACAGAGCACACTGTTACAGTTACAGCATAACTATTTGAGATGAAAAAAGAAGCCGTTTTGGCAGAGCTGAGGGCAATACAAAAAGAGGAAAATACGTGCTAACGACCCATAGTGCCTGTGACCACCAGAGCACAGGTGCTCCCACTCTGATAATTGTGTAATTCCGCGTGTCTAACTAAATCATATTCAATCAAACTAGTGGTTTTGCAGAACGCAGTGGCAACTTCTATACGAACCCAGCGAAAAACTGGGAAGAAGGCAGTGTATATACTGTGGAACCGTTTCTCTCCCACTAGGGAAAACTTCAGCCACCGTCTGCAGAGATTGCGTGTCTATTCCCACCACGTGGACTCAGGTGCACAGACATAGGAAACTGCCTAAACGTGGAAAAACGTAGATCTGAATCACCGTTCCGTCTCTCGGCAAAATCTCCCCAAACTTCCTTTTTCTCTTGTTACACCTCTGGAAGATTTCCCTCCGACTACGTAGATTCCCAGAGGTCTCGGCGGACTGGAAGCGCTCACGTGGCCGAAGATCACAAGGTACATGCTCGGTTGCACTTCGTTTGAACTGCATAGGGATGTAGCTGGGAGGGTTCACAGGAAGTGCGCTTAAAATTGGACGATTCCTGACCAGGGGCCGTACATTTTTCGGATTGTTCAAGGCAACTACTACAAAAGGGAGTTTCTCCGAGACGTTGTTATGGCTCGAATCAATTGGGAAAGTTAACCCTTCCAGAGCCACAGAGGAACCTAACTTCTTCTACATATACCGAATACAAGGACCTGCTTACAACAAGATAGGAATACGACTTTGAGGTGAAAAATTTGAGACGGCCTCTCTTTCCTAGATCATATTTTCCTCCTAAATATTAAACCGTGTTTCACGGCAAAAGGCATCGCGATTCTGCTTTTAGTTTTATGGATTTATGCTTTTTCACTTTGTTTTGTGGTCTTTCTGTCATGAGTCTTCCTTGCAACATCTATGACAGGATCTTTTAGTCTAATTCCCAATCTAAAACCGTCTTTCTTTCCTTGTGCCGGGGACAAACAATTCACTCTTGAAACTTCGGCTTGAAGGTTTGAAAAAAACTTTGGGTTGAGAAGTATCGAGAAAGCGCAAATAAAGAAAGGCAGGTCTTGAGCTTTTCGAGTTTTCGATTCAAAATTTGACTGACAACATGCATTTTTCTCCAGCGGGAAAGCAGAACCAGTGTCGAACGATTTTGAGAAGAAAAGGACAGTAATTATTGACGTCATTAGCAGTTTTTATAATCCTGCTTGGGACGCACCGAGTCCTCCACAGGCTCACCCTGCAAATGCATCGTTCCTGTCTAGTCTAGTTTGCAACCGTTCTACCACCGCGTTGTCCCACTGCGATCGTCTGGAATCGCCTTTTTGCAAACAACCCAGACAGACGTCTATCTACTCACTCCTGTCTGCGCGCCTTCTTTGTTTTCCTCATTTGAGTATGAATCTTCTCGTTGTTGCACTTGGTCTTCTCTCTTTCGCGTCGAGTCAACACTTCGATCCAGGCGACATCCTCAGTGAGTCTTTGTTGTCCCCGTATGGGCTTTTATCCTCGTTTTCAGACAATCCGTGCGTTGCCAAGGGCGTGGATGACTACTTCTACGCCGGAACAAAGAACGTGGACCATTCGGGCAAGGCTTGCAAGGCCTGGAACGATGAACTTGCGCTTGGAGCCGTGGCGTCACACTGCAAGGAGTCCTTCAAGCGCGTGGCTCACAATCATTGCAGAACCATCCCGAAAGGCTGCTTGGCACAGGATCCAGGATTTGAATACTGGAGACTGCCGCATTGCTTTGTTGGAGGAAGTAGTGTAGAACCGAAGGCGTGTTTTCCTACATGTAAACAAGTCCCACCTGTCAACGCAACTAACAGTTAGTTTTCTTGTTTAATTTAAATAGAGATAAGATATTTGCCAATCTGAGCGGGCTTTTCGTGTTTCCTGCTTCTAGCAGACGTAGACGAAGCAACATGGCCATCGAACTGAGGTCATGGCACAGCCCGGATTCTAGCAGACGTGGTAATCGCTATTACAGGTACTGACAGCAAGACGGACAAGAGAAGATGGAGTGGAAACGTCAACGAAAACATGGATGACTTCTTCTCGTCGTACGACTGGGGTGACTTGTCGTTCTACGAATCGGTAAGCTCTCCTCCGTCTTGAATCATTCACTTTCGTCGTTTTCAGAAAGCAGTTATACTGTCCAGAGAACAGCGCATCTTTGGCGAAAAACTCGACTTCCTGACGAACTGCCTGTCAGGCGCCGCTGCTGTCATCGTCCTGTTCTTGATCTTGCAGTTCGTACCTAACCCGTTCGCAAATGTAGCTAATCCGATAGCAACTTGGCGCCGCGAAAGAGCGGAGAAGAAGAAGGCAGCGCAAGCTAAGAAAGCCCAAATGAAGAAGGCCAAGCCTGCGCCGAAGAAGAAGAAGTCCATCTGTTGAAGTATTTAAGTTTGGCTTTGAGTGGATTATTTATTTGCGTTCACAAATGTTAATTCTTACTGTATAAATGTTAATGGTTTACCAGATTGGTGAGGTGTGCATTCTTGCAATTCTTCCTGCGTGATACTGTCTTCCTTACCGAATCTCTAGCTGGTGGCAAGCTTCACCGGCATGTCGCGATCCTTGGCATTAGAGGTGAATGGTATCTCTTTCGGCTTTGTACATGCTCAGGGAACCAAATAGAATAGAACAGACATGAGAAACTGGCGTCGAAATCCTCTCTTCGAATGCCAGACTTGCGCTCTCTTGTCCCGGTTCATATAAAGAAGAAGGAAAATGTGGTTTGTAAATTCCGGAAGCAGGGTCATATATTTCACCTCTTCCTGCTTCAGACCAGTGAAGCCGACGAGTCAGTGACTCGACTCGACACTGATTTGGAGGTTTCGAGTCGACTCGCGACTCGACTCGATTTTCAGGCGAGTCGGCTTCACTGGCTCTGACTTCCATATGGACGCAGTCCAAGATTCCGACGGCAGAGAGCATTGTAAATCGCGAGTGAACTCCGCGACTTTGAGAAAAACGTTGATTGATCTCTTCCGAAGGAAGGAAGCGTCTCTGCCCTTTCCTCCTTCCCGTATGAGTCGTCCATGCTCCCCCTTTCCTCTCCCATCTCCGGTCTCTTTGCTTCCACTCCCTCCATGTCAGCTTCTTCCAAAAGCCCCCCCCCTCCACTTGCTGGATGGAGTCAGCAGCACCTAGCCTGCTGACCCAGTTTCGGTCGCAGTGTCATTTGCAGTGTCCCCGTTTGCACTCCGTTTTTTACGTCGTCCCGCGTTGCTACGAGATCCGAGGCGTTCCAATTAAAGTGGAAGACGGACGATCTCGCGGACGGAGCGCCTCGAAGACGGAGAACATCGATCTCCGGCGGTACGACGACTAAGTGCAGAGGGGCAACGTCTGGCTGCCCCGTTATCACCCTGGTTTTTAGGCTTCCCCGATGACAGATTACGTTAGTTATTCACGGCGGACACCCTTTCCGTCTGCTGTCGTTCTGCAAGCTTCCGGTTGCCTCGTGACTCATAGGTGCCTTCTGATCAAGCCTCCTTGGATCCTGGCCCCGGCGAGCCGAAGAGTCATGCAATGTACCCAAAGTGCACTTTTTATTGGCAGGCAGCGAAACACGCGTCCTTCTTCAGCCGAGAAGGGTATGGCTTCTCTGGAAGGAGGCAACGAAGCCCTGGTAGAGTAGCGGAGGATCCTGGAGATCCAAGAAGGCGGAGGGTCTGCTGGCTCTCGAGCTAGTTATAAAGATTCGAGTTCTTATCCACTCCAATCTTTAAAACTACCTCAGGAGCAAGACAGTACCCAGACCCCAGCTATCCTAGGGCGTCCGTCGATGGAGCCGGTGGGCTACCGTACCCTTGGCTGCGGTGAAGTGAGCTGAAAGAGGAGGACGACAGGCCGAGAACGTCGTGGAGACGACTGACTCGGCGCTGCCGTCGTGGAGCCGAATGACGACTCCGCGTTCTCCGGCGTCGCCCACACGCGCATAGCCCGACGCAGCCGTTTTTTACAGACGGGAACACAAAAGGAGGCGGGGCCGGCGGCGCGAACGCACAAAGCCCCATCGATTGATGTGCAGGCGAGGAGCAGGCGCCCGGGCTACGGTAGATGCTCCGAGGGCTAAAAAAGTGCCGAGGGCCGATTTGAGGGCGCACAGGAACCAATTAGGGGGTCGTTCGGCTGCAGCGCGAGGATTTATCGCCCGGGAGAGGTTCGCCGCCGCCGTAGGCGGTGATTCAACGGACCGGCGGCGGTGGACAAGGCTCGGCGGACACGCTAATGTACGATTGATTTGAATTTGAAAGAGACCGCCGCTTTGTGTTGTCAAATGGGAAATTGAAGCGGTGCAGAGGCGTCTGGAGCGCGGGCCGAAGGGTGAAGAATGGATGGGAATGTGGTTGGTGTACTGTAGTCTAGGAACAGGATACGGAAATGCTCAAAAGTAATCTTAAAACGGTCTTCTCGGGAGTGCTTCCTACTGATCCAGGACATGTCGAGCCAATAGTGGCTTTGGGGCTTCCTAATCCACCAGGCACTAATCGTAGTATATCTAGGACGCTACACGTTTCTACCTTGAGCTCCCCATAAACCCTAAAGATCCAACTCATAAGACCCCGCCTTCTCTGGGTGCTTTGTCCAGTATAAACAAGCTTGACCCTTAGCTCCTCCCCCTAGTCTCGATAGTCACCTACCGTATCCACATCCTTTTACGGTAAGTCAGATCAAAAGGACTCCGGCGAATTTTGCAACATTGCAACCAGTCTTCGCCCGTTCCCGCAGGGAATAGTCGCGGCGGGAGACGTTTTTTGTCGCGGCGGCGGCGGAGAGCAATCGGAAAAGTGCATCGCGCAGAGAACGATCGCGGCGGCGGTGGCGCAGGGATTCAAGGTCGCGCCGATGACTCTGCCGACGGAATTTCAGATTAGAAAGAGGAAGTTGGACACGAAAGGCGGAGTTGCGAGCTGATTTGGCTAATGAAGCCTGCAGGCGGTGTGGCAGGGCTGGGGCTTAGGGCGGTGAGGGGAGCTTCCTGAAAGGCGAACTAACCTTCGAGGATGGTCAGCGGAAGGAGGAGGAGGAAGTCTTCTGCCTCGGGAGAGGGTTCCGTCGCCCGGTGTGAACCGCCCGGTGCGGGGCTCTCCACCGGACTGCTGAGTTCCTCGAGGCTTCTCGGCCACTTGAAGAGCGCCGATGGAGGCGTTCTCCGGGGCGTTCGCGCGCCACCGCCCCCTGTGCTGGGCGGTGTGACGTAAAGGACACGTGCACTTGGGGCTACCCCATCCTGGCACGCGGCGACCGCTGTCTCCAACGCCGCCGACTCGACTGTCTCCTCGTTTGCAGCGGCAGCGGCGGCGGCGGAGGCCAGTGGAGTGGCGCGGGAATGCACGCTTAAATTGGTGGCGCGCGAGAGGCCGTGCCGTCGGCACCGCGTGCACTTTGCCATGGCACCGACGGCGCCTCCAAGAAGCTCTAGGAAGCAGCTGCAGACGGCGGAGTTCGGCACGGGCCGGAAGGGTCGAGAACGTGAGGAGGACGCAAAAAACGGGTTTGCAGAGTTGGTCTCGCCGACGGGAAGGTCGGTCCTAAAGTGCAGCTGTCTGCTAGACTGAGGTTATTGGAGGGGAAAAAACGGTCTGGGAGCGGAAAGGGCGAATTGCACGGAGAGGAGAGGTGTCCTTCTTCTTGCAGAACTGTGCTCCGGGCCGAGGACCGTAGTTTGTGCTACAATTCATCGAGGGTGAAGGGAATTGTGGCCTGAAGGAGAGGGGATGCTTGAGAGCTGAACTTCTGATGGGATAGGTAAGTCTGATCAACTACTTGGGAGCATTACTAGAAGGTTGGACAGGCCTTCTTGATCTCATAACCTTTGTTTCGGAAGTTCAGTTCTTGTCAAGACTGGTAGGAATGTAACTCTGTTTTGGAGGCATCAAAGCACAATTTTTGAACTTCTATTAACTTTTGCATTGAAACACACTCTTCCTACAATATATATAAGGCTCTTTGGACTTGATACAGTATCCACAACCCCTTAAAGTGATCTCACCATCAGAATACCAAACAGTCATTGACTACAAGCCGTTCAGGTCGCCCCCTCACAGTACACATTTCGAAATCGCTAATCTCCAAAAACCTAACCTCCTGCCGCATCGATGAGCAGATCAGCGATAATCTGCGTTCTGAAAATGTGGTGAACTAGTCGAGGGGCGCATTAAAAATTCACCCTCGCCTCATCCAGCAGACTCTTGTCCAAACAAACGAAGCGGATTCCATTTCTCCATATGCACTATTCCGTTTCCTTCCATTATTGACTTTTGGGCGCGTGTGCACTCTTGGAGGAAAAGCACACAAATCTGTGGGACAGTCCGGCAACGATTCTTATCGGTCACAACTTTTTAAGTCATGTAAGATGTCGTCTTCAAAAGGAACTTCTTTAACTCTTGCTACGAGATACGGTGGTCCCTGGTTTGTCAACACGGATTGCATCAAGCTCCGCAAGACTAAGAGGCTTTGTTCCTTCTTCAATTGAGGAAGGAAGAGATGATTCGGTTCTAGAAGCTCTCCTTACGAGATACGGTGATGCCGATGATGCGAATTGCACCTAGCACCATAACTGCAGTCCTGAGTAGAATTCAATATAGTTAATCGAGCAAACGGCCGGTGGAGCAATTATAGTGTCCAGGTGCAAACGTGACTAGTTTCACCTCAAGAAGATTGGATTTCTCCATTTTGTGGCAATTTGTTGAAGACGCATAAGTGAAGAAATGAAGAAACCAGAAAACCAAAATTGTATCGAATTCCGAGGCTACCTTCTGTGTCAATTTTGACCAATTTGGACGTCCAATGACTTATTCGCCCTATTAATAGTGTCATTCTTAATGTTTCCACCACAAAATGGGCTCTAGAGCGTCTTAAAATCCATTAGTCCATCTGCCCCACTTCCATTTCCCGTTGTCCAAGAAATGCTACTTTTAGCCCCAGCGAAACCTCTCACGAAAGGTAACCTACAACATTGTTTCCCAAGTCACGTCTACCCAGAGAAGTCACGTCCTTCGAGACTCCGTCCCCAGGTGGCTCTCAAGAAAGACCAGCCTTCCAAGCTCTCCTCTGTTCTCTCCATGCCACGAGACGCCTCGTGGCACAGAAGAATTGCTCCCGAATGTCACGTAGGCCGATCGCCGACATTTCCTAATACGATTTTTTCTCGTTCCGAAGACCAGACGGAAGTGGCCGCTTTTTGTGCCGCCGCTATCACTCTCCTGCCGCGAAGCTGCACTTTGGCGCCTGGCACAGCTCGGCCCAGGACGGCCGGGATCACACGACTGTTCCTTATAAGCACAGCCTGGGTTCGTGCCGTTGGGTGCCGCGTCACCTGCTACCGACAGATTTCCTTGATTAAGAGTGCACGGCGACGCCTGAAATAGATCCGCGGAAGTGGAACTGGCTCCGAATTGCAAATCGAATTTTTCGAGCTTCTCCGCCAGAGCCTTTTTTCGACCTTTAGTCTGTCTGGCCACTGCGGACGTTCTCTGAGCTCGTGACGCGGCAGCTGAGCGGACTCAGCACGCGAACATCAATTAGATTTGACAAATTGTGTTCCAGAGAGGGCGCCCTAAAAAGAGGCTTTTTTGGGTGGCAGGTAGCGGCCGAGGGAGCGAAGACGTCAATCGGAGATGGAAAAAGGGGAGATGAAAACGACGCCGTCTTTTCTAAGAGATTTTTTTAAGAAAAAAGAGTGACAAAGGGTCTTTTAGAATGGAGCGCCGAGTGTCCTGGAGGGCAAAATGTCGTCTTTGAGTAAGATTGAACAGATCATCGGTGATAAGTAGGCAAGCGCTGCAATGTTGAAACCTCCTTTACTCGATCTACATTCCCGAAGAGCGAATTTAACAAACTGGACGAACTCTTGCGGAGCTAATCTCATCGGCATTTAACTATTTAGACGTATTCTGAACAGCTCCCAAAGCTAAACACAGGATCGGCGTTGGCAGTTTCTTTCTCGGAAGTTGAGGCACAGTGTAATACAAGAAATGGAATACAAGAATACAAGGATGGAATACAAGAAAGGGCAGCTAGGTTTAAGACACAACCGTTAGCCAAATTTCGTCCAGCAGATTGTTTGTCTCTCAGTCTAGCTAGCTAGAAGCTTAAGTTAACCAGTGAAAATGGAACGTTAGGCTTTGGAAACCACCACCATTCTCTAGTATTAGTTAAAGGACCCCTGCTTAACGTTCTTTGAAAAATATCCGGCCCTTTGTCCTTAGTTTAGTCGCCAGTGATGCCGACTCGATGAAAAAATCCTATTGAGTCGAGTTTCGAGTTGACTCGTGTTCTAAAAAAGCTTATCGAGTATCACTCGATCGGCATCGCTGTTTGTCGCTGTCTTCAAATTCCCGAAAATAGAACCAATTTTGCCAAATAGAACCAATACCCTCAGCTACACCTTGCTTCTCCGTTCATCCTAGGCCACTTCTTGCAGCCCTTCCACTTCCTCAAAAGCTCCAAGCGCGCTTCCCGTGCACTTTGCTCCATTTGCACATGTGCCCTCTCTATGGGCTCACTTAGCCGCGCCGCTCGCGGTGTCCACTTGCAGTGTTGCACTTGTGGGCAGCACGGCCACCTGCGCGGGAACGTCGAATTTCCGAAAACGATTGTACTTTCGCGAGGACAGAGCGCTCGGGCGCGCAATGTCATTATTCGAAATCCGTCGACGTTTTTTGCAGCCGGCCGCGTCCTTGAGCCAATGGATCGTCCGTTTTTTGCGAGTCGCCGACGCAAACGCCGGCGCGTGCGCTCCTCGACAGCACGACTTCGAAGAAGAGGGAGGGTGACGCAACTGTGTGCCACGTGTAGACCACGGGCAAGTAGACCACAGCCGTTTTTTGGACGAAAATGTCTGCGGGGGTTGCGAAGACGCGATTAAGGGCGCCGCCGACTTCCTCGTTTTTGAAAGACGGGGGTCTTTGTGCAGAATTGGGGAAGGGTCTAATGGGCGCTACAGATGTCGCAGCTGTGCAGGGCTACCGTATGCCGCAGACCGGTCATGATCCTGCTAAGATTGATGGCAGTTTGTGTCAGCTATCTGGAGAGGTCTCAAATTCACTAGCTTTGGTGTAGTTCGCTGTGGCTGAAGGATGTAACCGTGTGTGTGATTTAAACGGTGTCCAAGCTCACAATAAGTGGGTTTCCAGTCCGGGCGGGTTCCAGATCGCCTATGCAACACGGAATGAAATCCATTCCCAGAAACTGAATAGTGAATCGCCAGAAGTCCAGCTCTTTATCCTGCCTAAGGAGCAACGGTTATCAATAAAAACTACATACCCCTATACGGATCTCTGTCCATCATGTATAGCAGATCTCTATAATGATCTCTGTCCTTGCCATGACCCTTAAACGATCAGCTCATCAAAAACTTAATTGCCTTGAATTTGTCGTAATGACTCATTTCCGTCCATTGGATACTCCTTAGGAAGAGATTCGTCCACTATAGCAATTGAAACTGGCGCAGATTGGAGATTATATTTAAACTTGCCTCAATTTAATAAGGCCAATAGTTATAGCGCGTCGGAAAGTGCACCTGGCGGGTATTAAGAGCGTGATTATTAAAGGGAGTGAAGGAGTTCTGCACTTCCATTGAGGTAGATTCATCTGACCGCCAACTTCCTCATCTACGAAATATGTCCACTGTGTCTTCGAAATATCATTTTTAAAGGAGTAAAGACGTTTTTACTTTTGCATCAATATGAATTGCTAAAAGAAAGCTGCCAAAACGGCACAGTAAATGATCTCCTCTCGAACGGACATCGTGCCCGTCTGGAGGTCTAAGAATACGTTAAGCAAACCGGTCTTAGAAAATTTGCAGCCGCAAATAGAGAAACCTTCCACACCCTTAAAATAACAGATGCACGGCTTCCGCACTTCCTACAAGGCGCTTGCTTTAGTTTAGCCTACGGAGCCATGGTAGCCCATGTCTTCTATACAGGATGTTTTACCCCAGAGATCAGTTAGGCCAAACCTGTCTTGTGGATGTCCCTACTATATATCTGTCATTTTAAGAATCTGTCTTTTAACCCAAAAACCGTTTCATCCCTTTCCATATGAAGCTCAACGTAGATCCAGCGCTCCCATCCCATACCTATCCCAAGAATCCAGTGTACGGTGCCCATTAACAAAATACGCCCCGGTAGTACATCTCCGACCCCATTAGACGCCTCCCAGAACCCTTTTCCCATCACCTCCCAGCCGACGTTCACAACAAAAACTTTTCTCCGTTCCGCCGTCCTCCCTCGGCCAACGTCAGCATCGCCTCTGCTCCGCCACCGTCGCAACAAGAGGAGACTCGGGAATGTTGCGTCGGCGCTTCCGCATCTGTGCACTTTGGGGCGGCGGACACACTTTCCTGGCGAAGAAGGCGCCACAAAGTGCAAGTGGAACGCGACGTGCTTCTTATGTCTCTGTCTGACCAACGCAGACAGAGACGGTGTGACTCAGAGGTCCTGGATGGACATACGCCAGAATCGGACGCATCAAAAGTGCGGCGGACACTGCTTGGCACCTGCCGCTCCCAGCGGGGATTCGTGCGCCTCCGCGGAGACGCCAATTAAGCCGTGCCAGTGCGAGCGAGGGGAAAGTTCAGCGGTGGAGGACGGTGTGGAACCAGAGCGGATGGTTTTTGGTTCGTTCGGCAAACCAAATCTTAAACTTACGCGAAATCAAAAGGCGTTATCGATGGAGGTCGATCTTCTAAGGACTACGAGGAGATTCTGTCCTATTTCAGCCCTTATAAGGTCGACTTGTTCCACTCAGGAATGACTCGAACTGAATGAATTTCAAAAACCCGAAAAAATCGAAGCAAAAAGGGACAGTTTCGCTCGATGGAGGTTAAGAGCATTGCGCGGATCTCGAGGCGGATACAAGTGGCAAAATGGACAAACCACACAAAGAGAAACATGGACCAGTCTTATCACTGGAATTGTGGCTTCCACGCAGAAAAGGAAGGCTCTTTGTGATGATATGGAAAGTGATAAGGGTCAGTGCCAACTGTCGTGCCACGTAAGTAGGACTGTTGAATCGACTCGAGCCGAGCTCGATAACCCTACACGTATGGATGTGAGATGTTGGCGGCCAAAAATCAAAATGTGTCCTATGGTACAATTGCTTTACTTTACTGTTCATCGACCATTTCTTTGCAACGGTATACACTGTTTCCTGCGAAATACTGTTTCTTCCAACAAAAGCTAAGAGAATTATCGATAGGGACAGGCACACAACATGGAGGAAGATCCAGATTTTGAGAAGTTCGAGAACGTCTTGAATAGAAGACTTTCAGTTGTACAGGTTTTCAGAAGGTTCTGTAAAGGTTTCAATAAGTCCGACAGGTTGTCCAGAAAACTAACTGTTTAGTGGTTGTTGTTCATTCACTTTTATTAGCCTTTAGAAGAGGTAAAAGAAGGTTACCAGGTGTACTTTACCCAATACCGCAGGCAGAAACCGTTAGGACATTTAATCATGCCGCCAGGAAACAGTACATCTAGCTGACTTCTCATGGATTTCCAGGATTCTTATCTGTGCTGACCTAACCATAGGACACGTTTTCAGCTGCTGAACGTCGAGTCTTCGATGAGTCCCACTCCCTATCGAAGTTCCACAGAATCTCTGCATCTATGCCCAACGAGAATAGAATTCCTTAATCGTGCAAGGAAATTGCACTCCAATAAAGAACCTTCGATTTTGCAGGATCTGAAACGATGCAATTAAGACTTCAAGAAGGTGCGCGCGTTCCATACCTGCTCGCCATGTGTTGAGCAGTAGATTGACGAGCGACGGCGCAAAAAACGTCACTTCACGAGTGGCCTTTAGAAAACCCAAGAAAAGCGGTGCATACCCTTTTCTGGCGTCCACCTCGAACAGCGCAAAAACTGCCCCCTTGGCTGCAAAAAAGCAGTTTGCGAGGCCGCTGACCGATCCGTCTCCGAATCGCCCAAGTTGCTATTTGCGTTCCCAAAGCAAAAAAGCGCCGAGGAGAGAGTGTGGATGAGAGGAGAGCCATTACTCATTGAATTGCTGCTCGTATCGAGAGCTGCGGTCGTGTTCTGTTCCCATGCTAGTTTGGACGCTGAAGGTGATTGTTTGCACACAATACAGGAAGTGGGCAACATCCAGGGGATGGTGCGATGTGTGTAGTATGCCCACATCGAGTCTTTGCACAGATTTGGCCTACAAGTATTATTTGATGTACAAGTGAATTGAACTACTACCTGTGGCCCTATAAGCAGAACAAACCTCCCAGGGATGTAAGGCTACCGAGTCACTGACATCCTCCTAGGAATCCACTGAAAGGGACACACCCTTCAAGCACCTTCTAGCCTTCTACGACGGCACATGCCCGTGTAGCCCCTACAACACGCCTCTCATCACATCTCATACCGCAATCCAATCAACAAAAACAAAGGACCGCATATTTACAAAGTAAACAATCAATCCTACTAATGTGTCTTCACTATCGGCTTATTTCTTCGGCTGTTCTTGCACATATCGTCCATGAGGTTCGATCGGCTCGGTCCAGTCCTGCACGAAGTCCTTCTCGAACTCGAAGAGTCTTGGGAACGCCTTCCTCTCCTCCTCCGTGTACTCGTCCGAACGTTTCGGCACTGTTTGTACTTGTCTCATCTGGAAGGATAGAGGAATTACTTAGGGCTCCACAGGAAGCAGGCATACTTGGCTTCCCAGGTTCTTCTGGATGAACTCTGGCATATCGTTTTCGGGGAACAAGTGGAGTCGCTCGATGTGTCGCCTGCGGATCACGTTGTTGCCAAGAGCTTTGTAGACGGCCAAGTACATAATTCTGGTGGGGTCGTACTCATGGATCTGATAAGCGGGGATCAACGCCTTCGCCTTCGGGTATTCCTAAAGTGAAAGTGGGTTGAAGGTGTTCTAGAGAATTCAAAAAACCTTGTTGAAGTGGTAGAGACGGTGTTTCCAGTCGAAGGCGTGCATGGCGACGTGCTTACAGTTGACGACGACAACGTGGTCTCCACAGTCGGTTTCTGGGTGCCATATGGGCTTGTGCCGGCCGGCTAGGTGCTTGGCGACCTTCTCTCCGAGTATGTAAGCATCCTGGAAGGAATATCTCGTGATTAAAGGTTAATGAGAGTTCATAGTCTGTGTTGAGTTAGCTTTTCTCCACCCCAGATAACCAAATAGCGATCTCTAGATGATTCTTTCGAAAAATATATAGAAAGGCATCTTAAACAAGCATACCTGAAACTTGGCGTCCACAACGTGCCACTGCCTGGACATGGTCAGCCACTGATTCACTCGTCCAAATCTTGAGACCGACATCTTCTGGAAATAACGTCGTTAATACACGTATGGGATTAAGAAATCTTAATTACGGACACGAATGAGAAATCGTACAAGGAGACGAGGAGGAACTTCATCCTCCTACAGTAATAGTTGTCCGGAAGTTGGCCAGTGGATTCGGAAATTGCTAATCCTAGACAGTTGCCTTCTAGACGCAATGGGCTGCACTCTCTTATAAGGTAAAAAGATGCAAGTTTGAAACAAACATTAAGACACCCTGGAGCTAGCAAATACACGCGAAGTGCAGTAAGCCTTCCGCATAATGCCACAAGGCAAAAGGAAGTTCGGAACACGAGAGTCCGACGACTTCCGCACGCTCGTGCACATCAAATGAAGGGAAACACGATAATCATTCCACACAGGTTCAAATCTAAACGAATCTCGTCTCCCTAGATTCTCCCACCTCACAAAGAAGCAAAATTCGCCCGAGGAAGATGAAGTTTGACGCCGCAAACTCTTGAGATCACGACCACACACAGTAAACCCTGGAAGTCGAACGTCACACATTTACAGCCGAGGCACTACAGTGATCCCAACACGATGTGCATGAAAATACGACCACCCACGACTCCTTGCAACAGCGAATAATTCTTTACTTTGACAACGTATCACATTGGCACTAGAATGGAGACAAGAAGAAGGGAAGGATTCCCGCAGATGACTACCACACAACGGAGTCCTGGAATTCTGGCAGGACGCACGTCTTCTTTACGGTTTCGTAGCCAAGCATGATGAGGCACGAGTAGATGCCGTTGTTGATCATGCGGGGGGCAAGGCCCTTCGTGAACACTCGAAGGCCTTCGAATTTCAGCAATCTTCGCAGTGTTTCGTAGTAGGTAGTGCGGTGCACCTGCAAAATAGTTCATTTAAAGAGGAGTACTACAGTGAGGGACTTTACAGTCGCCACGACGCCTCTCATCACTTAACAGGGACAACGGAACCAACTCCTATTCTTTCAATCAACTAAGGCTTACCTGAATACGTATCCTCAACACCTCGAGAGGATTCGTGCATACAGCGGCCATGATACCACCAATGGACCCGGAAAGCGCTTGGTCGACGAAGAGGTTGGCATACTCCTCAGGCCGGTCATCACTCGCTGCGGAAATAGAGTACCTCGTGCGGATGTACTTGAAAGCATCCAGCACGTGGTAGTAGGTTGACCAGAACACCATTGAGCTTGGAATGTATAGCATGATGGAGGAGAAGAAGCCACGATAGAAGCCTTTGAAGCCGTCCACCTTGTAAACGGCGCGGATGACTCGAAGTCCCAGCGTGCGTTTCTTCTCCAGTCCGTCCGCTCTGAGCTGGTCGATCACGGCGGCGTTCTTCGACCCGCCGATGAAAGACCTCGGATTATTGTGCACCATCATGTGCTGAGCAATTATGTCAGTGGGCACGAAGACGAGCTGAGTGCATGTGGACGCGGCACCACCTAGGAATGACCTTATTGTCAGTTCAGTCTTGAGGGTTTAAGTTACCTGCTAATGCCGAGACTGCGGACGCGGAGGTGAGCCCCATGTTGCACTGAAGAACATCACGGAGGCGTTCGTACACGCTCGAGTAGATGAACGACGCACTGAGTTGAGGCAGAGTCATCCAGAATCCCTAAACATCCCATTAGTTTTTAAAGGACGCTAAGGACATACTCGATAGAGCGCTCCAGCTCCTTCGTGCTGAATAATGTGCACGAAGGCGTGCCTCATCCCTCGGTAGACGTTGTTTTGCTTCTGCAGCTGTAGTCGGGATTTGACCACGGACATCGGGTAGAGCAGGCATCGCACTGTCCAGCTGGAGCACATCGCCAGCGGGTAGAATTTGTACAAGTCCAGGTGCTCCCATTCAATGATGTGCAGCTTCTGAAACGACTCGAGTAAGGATTGAAATGGAGCCCGAAAAGAGGCTCAACATGTGATCTTCAGAATTAGAGGTCAGATGGAACGTGATGCAATCGCGAACAAATGAGTGGACCAGTTTCTGTTTGATCAAACAATGATTAAGATAGCAGAGATCGAGCGAAGTATGGTCCAATGGAACTTTAACTGACCATTCGTAGGAAGCTAGGCTTTCAATATAATATATTTCTGCTAATTACTAGAGTTGCTAATGTAAATAATGGGACTGATAAACCAAACATCTGCCAAAAACATGCTCATCGTTCGCACGTCAATCTGTCAACGACACGTTCGCAGCTAGGCCGGAACATGGCAATATCAAGTGACGTCTGCGATCCATCGAGTTTAAGCACTTGAACATCTGGAAAAAACGATAAGATGCAACCGTACCTGATTGGTTCCCAGATCGAGATCAGTGTCGGAAGACGTCATGGTCGAAGAAAGCGACGATTTCTAAGGAGGATGAGACAGAGACTAGCAAGCGGGTAAAGGAATAGAGATGCTTGAGATCCGTTTGTTCACCGGTCGACCATCGGGAGCGAATCTGCAAGAGCGCATGGGTGAGTCCTGGGTGCAAAGAGCGGCGGAAGATGCTGGACTCTCTTCCAAAGACGAATAACCGACGAATACGGAAACCGAACGATCAAACATCACGCGTTCGATCGTGGCGAGACCACAGTGCCACATGCGAGGCCTCGCAGCGATGGGCTCCGGGGTTCTGATCGCTCAGGGAGCGAGCGACGCCCCCTTGAAGCGGTGACCGTGACAGCTGGCTCTGGCGAACTACAACTATCGATCAAAATGCAAAGTGCACGCATGACGACATCGGCGATCGTCAGGGGCGCTGAGGGCTCGATTGTGGGAAGATTGGCGGGAACTGCAAGGAGTCTTTGTGACAGGCGAAGGTGCATTCCAAGTCGTTCCATGGGAGACGTTAACACAGAATAGTGCAGCAACGCAAATGATAGGACACGAACCATCACTACTATCCTGGGCCTAAAAATCAGATTAGAAAAGGTCTATGGTCAATCTGTAGGGCATAAAGTCTGAAGCTTCTTCTTCTAGTGGCTTGGTGCATAATAAATAAGAATAGTTTTTTGTTTGCGACTGGAGGAAAATCTAGAGGACAATAGTGGACCTTAATAACATGTGGTTCCGTGGGCATGCATATGCTACTATGTGCAACTGCAAGGTTGCAGTTCGCTTTTTCTTGCATCTCGACGCCAGCTGACAGATAAAGGAACATTTCGAAGAGTTGCCTCCATAACCTCCGTTTAACCTGTGATCCTAATGATGATTCATTTTCATCCACAACCCTCACTTTGTCAGTTCTAACCGGCCTCACCTTCTCACCATCCAACTAGAGGCCGGGACCAGTTCCGACCTCACCATGAGTCTAAAAAATAAGACACTACTTTAGACAGAGACAGGAAAGAGCCTCAAAAGGAGTTCGAAGAGGATGTTCAGCACAATCGACGCACTTGCTGCTCGACTTTGACGACTGTCACCTTCTCTCCTACGGCAGCTGCTCCATCTCTAGGCTCTACCACGATGGACATCGCGAGGCTCCTCCTTCTGGCGCTCAACGTCTCTCTTCTCGTCTCCTTGGTATACGGAATCAACTGCTATGTGGACCTCTATATTAACTCTGAACACGTAATTGGCAAGCGCCAGTGTGGAAAGTTCTGCTTCTTTGCGACAGGTTCGTTTAGGATCCACTATTTTATTCTTTGTGCACCTTGATTCAGATGGGAAAGAAACGGTGCAAGGATGTGCAAACAAGAACGCCTGCACCGTGAGTTCTCCGATCTATGTAAGTGTAATCCATTCTCTGTTTGCAGAAGGCCGGCTATATCGATAAGGTGCTGGTCCTCAAATCAGGTGCCAAAGGTGTCGGTGGCTGCTGCGCAGAGGACATGTGCAACACGGACTTTCAAAAGTTTCGAGAAAGCCTCAAGACTGGAGATAAGCTGCATCCGCCATCTCGACCAGGCAGCAACACTAGAACTAGGCTCCCTCCAACATCTCGAGAAAGCGTCAACACTGGAGTTATCCTGCCTGTGGTCACCCTCTCCTCGTTGTCCGTCGCGTTCGTCCAGTTCTTCATGTGCTGAATCGCGTGATATCGGTGTCGCTCTGCTTGTGGAACCCATGTTAAATTAATGTTCGTAACTGAATAAAGAGTGTTGCATTTCAAAGGTTAACCATGTGATTGCTACAAGTTCATTACTTTTTCCTCACTTTTCGGCATTTCCGCCTGAAGGTTATCCACTTCTCTCCAGCATGAGGGGTTCGGTGTAAGAGTCTTGGTCTACAATTGCAATCAGTGATGCCAACTCGCCTGACAAACAGTGTCGAGTCAACTTTATCTATTTTCTAATTCATTAAAGATGTTTGGGTTTGACGACCCATCAAACCAATTTCGGTTTCGGCATTGGTTTTGCATGTTGCATAGCTTTTACTGTTATGGTTCCGGCACCGCATCCGTTCCTTTGGGTCAACTACCGTATCCGCATCTGTGCGCGGTAAGGATAAATCAGCGCCGCGCTGCGGACTTCCGCACAAGAGTCGAATTTAAAGGTAAACTATGCGATTGCTACGGGACCATTACTATTTCTTCACTTTTTCGGCATTTCCCTCCTTAAGTTTATCCACTTCTCTCCAGCATGAGGGGTTCGGTCTGAGCTTCGGTCTACAACTCCAGTTTACCACAATCTTTATCTGTTTTTGACACCTACTGTCCGCTTTCGCAACAATTTCGGTTCTGTTCGTCCGGAAATGATTGCTGTTGACGTGACTTTCATTCCTTTGCGCTCCTTAACTTTCGCCTAGAGTTTCCGAGTGTTTTACCAAAGACTTCAGCGCTATAAGCACAAAGTGAAATGGATCCGCAAATCTGTGTAATATATGCAACAGTGTACCATATACAACTAGTGGCTATTCTCTTTTGGCTGACGAGTTCAAGTCTTCTCCCTCTGAGTCTTCTGCTCAAATAGTTCCATAGCTTTTGTAGTAGTCGGCACTAATAGTTTATTGCCATTTAATTATACTACTTCAGCCCTTGTTGGACGTAGATGATACATACATGCCAAACATACGGCAAGAAGAGCACAGCACCATCAATTTGTGGAGCTCTTAGAAGCCAAACAGTCCGACGAGAGACATAAAGCGTTCACGATTAAAGGCTCGGCCACGATTCGTTCGCTTCCGCATCTGCGTCCGCATTTTTGTTCGCTTAGGTGGCCACGATTGTTCGCCTACCCGTCCGCATCTGCATCCGCATCCGCCTACTCCGAACAAAAAA
>JADLIF010002059.1:0-25511 GCA_016648015.1 Steinernema khuongi | reverse complement strand
GAGTATGAAGAGCGGCTAAAGGATAAGGAGAAGCTGAAGAAGCGGAGGGCTGAAGACACTCCCGAGTCCATCTTCGCCAAGAAGCACGAGAAGAAGCGCAGCAAGCTGATTCTTCCAGCTCCTCAGATTTCGGATCAGGAAATGGAGGAGATCATCAAGATCGGCCATGTTGCCGATTCAGTTCGGAACATGGTTGATGACAACCCCACAAGGTATGCCTTCTGAAGCATGCTAGGCTAAAGGAGATGTGGCTTTGGAGTTCTCCTGGCCCTGTTAATGGTTCTTTTCTTCATTTTTCTTCTGTGGGCCTTTTGTTCTCCGGTTCTATTGCTTTTAAAACTATTACAAAACGATTGAAAACCCTCAACCGGTCAATAAATTAAGTTGTGAATCTCAAAGTCGTGAAACCCTATCTTCTATATGCTCTTTGCAGTACCCTGCTCCATGACTACGCCGGTTCAGTCCGAGACGCCACAGCTGCGCGGACGGCCAGAACTCCCGCCGCTGCCCGTGATGTGGTCGCTGAGGTGAGCCATTTTCCTAAGACTGTCGTTCGCATTTGCATAACAATGTAATGACACCGTCACCCGGTGACGAGAGCACCGGTAGGTGGTCACTGGCAACCCCAGAAGCAACACATGTGGACCGCGCGCTCATTTGTTATTAAAATGGGCACCAAAAACTGATTAGAATTTCAAAATGCCTCTTCGGCAGGGCGTGGCGTAATTGCATAAATATACATTCTAAATACATATGAATAATGACTACTGAATACTGATTAGAATTCATTTGCTTACTGCTCTCAGTCGGTGCTGCGGCCGCCGGCTGGGTCCACAGCTCCTAGAAATTCTCCGAACCCTTTGAGTACTGTCCCGTATGGCATTTCTATTGTTCTTTTGATCTTGTTTTGTCTTCCTGTGCTTTAGATTCTTTAACTGTTGATCCTTTAACTTAAGATCTGCTCGTTTTGCGCTTCTTTTTCAGTTTTCAAACCTTGATACGGTAGCCGTTAGGGAGGAGGTCCACCTCCAGTAGGGTGTTTTTGTGTTTACAGTAGGGATGTTATTCAAATATCGAAAAAATTTGGTAAATTTACGGCGCAATTTACGTCTTGCCATTCCTTTATGTTTCTTCTTTTGTGATTTTTGGTTCGTTACGATCCTTGAGAGGGCACGAGCTGAACATTGTGAAAAACAAGGATTCAAATTTTCCTTTTACACTTTACAAGCAAAACTTATTCCCAACAAGCGAATTCGGCATCCTAGTATCGCTGGGAACTCCTTCTTTTGGTTTACGGAACATCGATACGGTAGTCTTCTTGTGAGTAGAAATATTGTCAACTTTAAGCAAATATTTTGGCAGATTTATGGCTATATTTTTTAAGGATAGCGTTTTCCAAACTCCTAACTCTGAGTAGCATCCCTAATTCAAAAAATGCGTTTTCAATTTCGGCCCTTCCCGGTCCAAATTCAGCAGCTGTTGGCGCCTCTGCGTTTTTGACTGACGAAGCTATAAGCCGTTTTGACGGCTAATGGATGGCACATTTGGTTAAATTAATACGGTAACGCCGCACGTCCCCGCGCCGTCTTCATCGCCTTAAATGACCTCGTCCCTGAATTTCCATAATCCTGGGAAACGCATGCAACCAAAGCCGCACCGCCAGTGGATGAGGGCCGGACGGGAAGCGTCTTGGGCCCAATTGGTCGCCACTGTTCGGAAACAAACTTATGCAACCGGTAAACGGATTACGAGGGTCGTGGGAATCGATGATTGCTTGAAACTACCGTAATCCCCTTGACCACTTTTTGCTGCAGTGGTTGCGTCGTTCCCAGGATTTCGAGCGTTCCCCAGCAACGTATAAGGCCGAAAGTGGTCCGCCAGGGAAATCCCATTTGCGATTGAATTGTTACGGTGTTTGAAAAGGAGAGTCGCTCGGTTTGTTGAATTGCGGCGGAACGACCACATTAGCTCCGATTAATGGCCTCGGATCGCGGCGATTTGTTGCATTTTCCTCAGCGACCGCCAAGTAGAAGACGGTCGTCGTTTGATGTCATAAGAATGGTGCCGAAGGTGGAATGTTGCCTTTTCAGTTTGCTCGCATTGACTCAGCGGGTAACCTTTCGATGACTGGCGCCGTTCCCTCGGAGCACTTTTTATCGCTGGGTGTGTCCTATGACCGCAGCGTAGGGGGACATGTCCTAAAGTGCATAAAATTCCGAATAACGGTTTCAAATTGATCTGCTACGTGTTCACGGGATGGATGCGCTCGATCAGCTGAGAAGGTCACCGATCAGAAAGCGAAGACTCAGGGATTTTGGGATTTGGAGATCTTCACAGATCTGGGGACAATAATAGGCACTAGGACATCCAAGGCATATGGCTCTTCCAGATGAGAAACTCCGAGCTTTGGGTATAGAAGGTCATTCTCAGGATCTGAGCCCTCTGAATGGAAACCCAGGGTGAAAACGGGCGGAAACGCCTCGCAAACGTCCTTCTGTTTACTGTGACGCCGAAGTGGCCAATGTAAAGACGGGCGCGCCTGCGTCCATTATCATACGCATACATATGCATGAGGCCGCATTTACGTATCACGGCCTACCCGATATAAATACTGCCGACTGGGGCGAAGACGCCATTTCTTGTCGGCTGATTTGATACTCGCGCGGTCCCACGTTGCACAAACTAATCCGATTAACCTCTGCGTAACCGCTAATGACGTGCCGGTACTCGCAAATCCCAAGATCCCGGACGACTCTTACCCTATTATCTTTCAGGAAGCCGAAAATCTCCTTGCGCTCCAGAATGTAGAAACTCCACTCAAAGGAGGAGTGAACACGTCGCTCCATGATCTCCATCTCAACTCGGCACTCCCGCAGAAGCAAGTAGTCGCCACTCCGAACACCGTGCTGACAGCTGTTGGATCGACGCCGCGTACCGTAGTCCCAGGTAACCCGAGTTGACCTTTGCGCAAGACGTTTTGTGTGTTTTCAGCCACTCCGGGGTCCACTTTGACGACTCCTTCCGCGACGCCTGTCCGCGATCAGCTCAACATCAACAGCGAGGGAATCGCCGAGAACGCGAGGGGCCAGCTGCGGAAGGCGCTCAGTGCCCTCCCGAAGCCGAAGAACGACTACGAGTTGCTGCTTCCCGAGGACGAGGATGAGTCCGACGACCAGCCGGATACCGAGGAGGTAAGCTCTGGACCGGATGTTGTTGCAGTCCCTCGCTTTAACGAGCGAATTCCATTCGAGTTCATCGCCGTTCCCCTACATCTGCTTCCTGTTTCAGGAGTGGGTCGAAGACGCCTCCGATGCCGCCGAAGCGCGCGCCAAGGCCCGTGCCCTGAAGCGCATCGAGGAGCGGAAGCTGCGCACCCAGGCCTTCCAGCGGGACCTCCCGCGTCCCGCGAAGCTCAACGAACAGTACACGAAGAAGGCAACAAACAAGACGGAGATGAGCATGGTGAGTTCTGTCCCGCGGGGCCCTTGCGCGGCTCTCTAAGCCCCGGCGGACTAATTGATGTGCGCCATTTAACTGCTAGTGGTTATTGCGTAATTAAGGCGCCACTTTTCGTCGCCTCGTTTCGGTCATTTATTCGATCGGGGAAGGGCAAATGAAGACGTCGACGCTTATGATTTGATTCGATTGTGTGCGGCCATCTCTGTGCAGCTGCGCGTGAAATGCCTCCGCGTCGAGGGGCGACGAGTGCAAAAACTGCGATGGCTAGCATGCGGCCGTTTATAGGTTCGTACCTAGCGACGCAAAAACCATAATTCAATACATAAAATTTTGAAACCCGCCGTTCGCCAAAAACGAGGGGCGCGCTGTTGCACCTGTCAACAGTTTGTCACTCTGCGGTCAAGCCACTCGCGTGACCGGACATGCGCCGTTTTGATTAACTGCTTCGCACATTTGCGCCATCATTGCGCCATACGGTAATTGTCTTGGGTGATGTGTACACAAAGCGCGCCTAATCCTGTCGCCGAAGACGGATCGCATATCCAAGTACGGTGTTAGATCACCCGTGGCGCGTCATGCGTCTTTTGTATGTCACCAGTAGCGCAGGTCTTGTTTGTTCTGCTGGAGCGGAGGTAGAGGCGCGAGGGCCCTAAGAGGAAGTACCTCTGACACCCGCGAAATGTCAGGGATGATTTGTCACGCACCCGAGGTGGTGGGAAGATCGGTCTTTGCTTCTAGGTTGCCAGAATTGGAGAAGAATAAAATAAAAATAGGAAGAGGGCCATAAAATCGATCGATCCTTGGGGGTTTCAAACGCCTCCATAACGCTGGGAATGGGAACGTCCTGTTTTCGTCTTCTAGGCTGCTAGATTCGCTAGAAAGATCGGCAATTTGAATATGATCACGTCTCCTTTCTTTTATTACCTGCTTCTGTGCAACCCTCATTCTTCTTTCAAATTGATAGGTTTGTCAGATATCTGAGGAGAGCAATAAAAGGTGGCAATAAAACCGATCGATCTGTCGCGCGTGAGGACGGGGTCTCACACCTGAACACCACTAACCCCCCTTCTTTAGGCTGATGACCTGATCAAGACGGAGATGTACTCCTTGATGGAGTGGGACCTGGGCGTGAAGGCCGTGAAGCCCCTCTCCGTCCTGGAAAGAGCCCAAGCCGCGAAGGCCATCGAGGAGGAAATCACGAAACACGGCGAGCCCTTGGACGGCGTCATGTGGGCCGCCATCGAGCAGTGCTCCAGCGAGCTGGTCCTCAGCAACGGGAAGTTCAACAGGCTGGCGAATCTCTCGCGTCGCGACCAGATGGACGCCCTCGGCGCGCAATTCCAGGTAAGCGGGTTACGGTAGCAGCTGTGTCTCCTTGAAGCGGTCACTTGTCGCATAATCCAGTGAATGGGAAAAGTGACATTTAGGGTGTCAGGCTTTGTCCTTTGCTTTTGTCTTCCTGGCTAGCGCTAAGAGCGTGGATTAGCAAAGGTCAAAAGGCAACAAAATTCGGGGAAGAAGCGCGCTGTTTGTTTATCGAATTGCGGCACGGAGTCGTTCCGCGAACGGCTCCCCCGGGCTTTCCCTTTCTTAATTTCATTACGCCCTCAGGCACGACTACGGTAATAGTGGCCCGTAATACGACTCCTGCGGGCGTAATGCGAGCGCGCTTCTTGTAATTGTCTTTCTCGATCGCCGATAAACGAGCAGCGGTTATTTTTCATTTGTCCATAATGAGCTGGGTATTATGCAAATTAAACGTACTTCCTCGGTTTCAGCTCTATCGCGAGTGGATGAATAAACGCGCCAAGAAGACGTCCAAGATCGAGAAGCGACTGAAGGTCAAGCTCGGAGGGTACCTGGTCAGTGGAAGGAGGAAGACTGAGAGTAACTCTGGGGTTTCAGAACATCGCCAACGGGCTCACGAAGAAGCTGACGGATCTGCAGAACGAACGCTCCTTGCTCCATATGGAGTTGGAGACGTTCAGGAACCTGGCCGCCCACGAGGACAAGTCCATCGCCAAACGAGTGCACAAGCTGGCCGTTGACGTAAGTCGGTAGAGTAGATCCAGAGTTCACCTCCTGTCTTCTAGGTCGAGAAGCAGCACGAGCGCGAACGCGAGCTCCAGAAGAAGTTCGGCGAGCTCCAGGATGTCCATTGGAAACTCGAGCAGGCCCAGATCCATAAACAGGCCACCGTCTCGGCCGAGGCGGTCAGCTACGAGTCTTCGGCCTGAGCCGACCGTACCCCGTTGTTGTGAATGTCCCCTGTTATTTGTCGTCTGGTAAATTTCGCACCTTTTGCGTTTATACAGTAGGCCGGGAAAAGGCAAACAGTGGCGGATTACTCGGGTCCGCGCTCGGCTTTGTCCCCTTCTAGAGGGGGCATTGTCATGCGCCTAATCGCATCTTGACACCGAGCCCGACCTTTCACTCGAGACCACAGTAATCCGCGCCGCGAGCGATGCTCAAGTGGATGCCGACCTTGTCCGTCCGAAGATTGATACGCGAACAGCTGAAGGGCCGAAAGGGGAAACTGAGGACATCTGCGTCCCTGCGGCGGCGTTCCCGCCAAATTTGTTGCTACTTGGCTCGGCTGTCTGCGACGCGTTCCCATAACGGCAAAAAACAAGGGAAGTCGCGCGTCACCGGCTACGGTAGCCGATCCGGACTTTCCCTTACTTCGTCTCTGCGCGCTGATTCAGGCCCGATCGATCGCCAAGTAGGAGGCTGTTGCGACGTCTCCGGAACGCCCTGATTTGCATAATTGATTCGGCGGTAGAAATTTCTTTATAAACCTTTCGCACATAATTACAACGATAAATAATATCGACGAGGGAATCTCAAGGAATAAATAGAACTCGGCGGCCCGTGTGAGTGAGGGAGACGGCGACGCTAGGCGTAGCCGGAGAAGCCCGGGGACTCGGAGGAGTAGGTCTGTCCGGGGGCCAGGAGCATGTCGGCCTGGTACTGCGGCGTCATGCGCTTCTCCTTCTGGCGCCGGTTGCAGAACCACACACGCACCACCTCCTTCTCCAGCTGCAGGTCCATGGCGACGGCGGTGATCTCCTGTGCGTTCGGCTTCGGGTTCTTCTGGAAGTGGTACTCGAGGCGGCTCTTCACCTGCACCTCTATGGACGTGCGCTTCTTGCGCTTCCGCCCGCCCTGGCCGGTCATCTTCTCGAAGGCGCCGTTCGGCGTCGAGCTGGTCGAGTCCGCCTCCTCGAGCCACTTGTAGAGCAGCGGCTTCAGCTTGCACATGTTCTTGAAGCTCAGTTGGAGCGCCTCAAAGCGGCAGATCGTCGTCTGCGAGAAGACGTTCCCGTAGAGCGTGCCCAGCGCCAGGCCCACGTCCGCCTGGGTGTAGCCGAGTTTGATGCGCCGCTGCTTGAACGTCTTGGCGAACGCCTCCAGGTCCTCGGAGCAGGTGGAGTCGCCGTCGTCGCCCTGGGTGGCGGGGCCCTCGTCCAGGGGGCCGAAGGCGGCGGAGGGGTATGCGGGCCAGGGCGCCACGGCCGAGCTGAGTCGCTGGATGACGTCGGGGCGCTCGGGCTCCAGCTTCAGCTCCGAGGCGACGGAGGTGGCGGCGAGGGCCTCTTCGGACGGGAGGTGGCCCGGGAAGTGCATTTGGGGGTGGGGATAGGCCCAGTCAGGGTGGTGGCCTGGAAAGAGGAAGGGGAACTGGCCGGGGCCCGGGGGTGGCGGGCCCGGGTAGCCTGTGCCGGGGTGAGGGTGTGTCGGCCAGCCCTGCTCCAAGAAGGCGGCCGAGGCGGCGGCGTCACAGGTAGGCTTGATCACCTGCCGGTACTGGGCCGAGGAGGCGTCCACGTCGCCCATCGAGTAGAGCATGGCTCCGAGGGAGACACTCCGGGGGAGACTGTCTGGAGACACTGGGAGTCTGGAGACAGTCTTGAGGGTCGGGAGACAGTCTGGGAGACACTCCGGAGACAGAGGAGTCTGGAAGGACGGACGTACTCGCGGGTGAGGGGCGAGTCGGGAGGAGGAGGAGAAACAAACAGATCGCGCGGCGAAGCAGAGCACCGCTTTGGTCGTCGCCCGCTTCGAGCCGCTCTGCTCGCCGAGGCGCGCCATTGGTCGCCCGGAGCCGGCGGAGGCCCCGCCCCCGAGGCGGGACACGGTGACGGGCCGCCAGCGCCCGAACCTGGCGGGAAAGCCGCCGGGCGACCGTCCGTACGATCGGAGTGATCGATACGGTAGCCGGAGTCCCGGGGCTAAACGAGTTGGTCGCCGCCGCTCCCCAATCGGATTTGCATACTTAACGGAGCGGCGGCGTCGCCGACGGGCTCGGGATGTTCAGGTGATGCCGAGGGAATCGATCGAGGCCGAGGGCCACGAAAGTGCGTCGTCGCGAGGACTTGTTTTGGACCTCGGGAGCGCTCCGAAATTGGCGACGGATGATGGGGTCGGCGCCCCGAGGGGTCCGTGCGGGGTACTGTAGGGGATTATGGCAGGGCGCCGCTCGACCGGGCGATAGGTGCGTCCCCTCGAGGTTAGGTCCTTCGGATTCGAGGCTGAAAACGCCCAAGTTTAAACCCTCAAAACCCTTCAAATCCCAAGCCCTCCTCCTCCGACGTTTGGGAGCTGAAACTTCTAAAGTATAAGCTCTGAAGCTTTATTTCACGACGCCAGTAAGTCCTGTAAATCTTGGGTTACGGTAGTTAACACGCGAGCCGTCGTAAAGGGCCGAAGGAGGAGTCGAAAGAACCCTGGGGCCGTTTTCTCACCTGAGACGGCGCGAGGGTACGGTAACCGGAGGCACCAGCCGACCACTTAATTGCCGGGGGCCGACTTGTGGCGCATCTGGGCGCGGGTCGTCGAGATTCTCCGGTAATTGCATTAGAGGCAGACGCTCCGCAAACCGGCAATTAGCCGCGCGATCGTTTAGCGCCGCGGACAGGAAATTGAGAGCCTTTTGGCGATCTCTAGGCGCGGGATCTGACAGCCTGGGATCGCGCCAAGTGGCCGACGCGAATCCGGGGCTTCGACGGGAGAAGTATTCCGAGCTTCTGAACTTCAAAGGGGCCGACGAGTTCTGTCCTTGGCCGAGGGCGGGTGAGAAGTGCATTGAGGGGATGCTACGCTTGGCGGTGATCGAATGGTCAAATGCTTTATGGACCTACTTCACTGGATAATGGCGGCTGAAGTTAAGTAGAAGGTTGGAGTAGGGGAGAAAGACTGTAGGAAGAAACAAATCAAGAAATAAGCAGGGGAGTGATTTGCCTTCTCTCTTATTGCCCATAAATCACTCCCGACAAACTTGTTCCTTGCATCGGAGTGACTAGGAGTGCAGGTAGAAACAAAGTAAATGGAGGAATGAACGAATTTTAGATCATTTCGTCTCTAATTTAAAACCTCCAGAAGATAGTGCAGGTAAACAAGTAAATAAAGGAATAGACGAGTTTTTGGAAGGAGCTGTTATACAGGAATATGAAAAATTTAGCGAAAAATCTTCCTTATGAACAAAAAATCGGATCCATTTAAGTGAGAACTGAACGGCGGCGATATAAACACCTTCTTCGTCTTTCTGAATAAATACGAACGACTAGAAACTGGCGGAGTACTCTGCTACGTACCTTCTGGATACTCCGGATAGGCAGCGGATGGAGTCACTGCTCATGGTACAATATGAAGTACTTTAAAAAATCCATCAATGACAATGCAAAACTCAAAAACCTAACGAAAAACTACCCCGGGAAGCAAACTCTTGTTCCTGGTTCTCTTTATGATCGTTTCGCATATATCCCCGATACTATATGCTGAACCCTAAGAAGCCGTGAAGCTCCTTTCGTCCGTTCTTTGCGTCATTGCGCATTAAATTGCACGAAAGGGAGAAAAATTTCAATCTTGCAGCAACATCTTACAAAAGACAAAAGGTGTTGGTCCGCAACACTAACAAATGACGACACTCATAGAACAGTTAGAGATTGCAGCCTAAGAAGAGGTCCTTGGATCGAAACACAGCCAAATCAAAGGTGTTCCTTCTCCTCCTGTGCGATTGCACTTAAAAGAAGAGGGAGAAGCACTAGACCGTGACCCGGTCGAAATGGACCGCCATGGGTCACTCCGGGAGATTGTGACCCTAAAAGAAGGGTGAGGAGGTCATCTCCAGGTGAGACAAAGGACGGATGGAAACGCCTCGAATCTTAGAAGCCTCCGATTGCTCCTCGGGTCGCAGGGCCTCCAGGCTCCGGAGCCCGGGCGCTCCGGAGGACGAGGAGAAGACGATTCCGAAGTCTCTGCGGCGACTGTGCCGATGCTCGTGGCTTCACTCTGTTTAATATTTATAAATTTCAAATATTCATTAGAGGTGAATATTCACGAGTCCCCTGCGACTTCCCCTCAGGTGCGGTACTCCGGCAGGCCTTCTCCGCTACCGTAACCCGCCGGCTTCTTGGGAACTCCTGCTCAGACTCCGAATACCAATGGACCTGAGGCGTGTGGCGCTCAAAGTCATAAAACTTTTGTCTTCACGGGCATACGATTAGCGCTGCCGGCTTCGCCATAAACCGTCGGTCCGCCGCAGAAAAAACCCTTTCACTACCGTAACCCCCGCTTTTTGTCGCTTCGAAGTGCGGGTGGCAATAAGCCCTAATGCGTCGATGGACGCTTCCAGGTGAGCGAGAGATCGCCATAATTCTCGCCCCATTAATATTCATGAGAAGAGCGGCCCGCAGATACACTGCAATGGACCCCGAAAGCGAGCAAATCCCACTCGAGGGTGTCGCTATACAGTCACGACCCACTACGTGGCGCTGAAATCAACAATTTACCGTTCGCTACAGAACATAGGTTTCAACAAACGCGATCTCGGGTGATAGGGTAACAGACAACAAACAACCAAGGGACACGGGACTAGGCCTCATTCTCCTGGGCCTCGGCCAACTTCCGCAGCTTCTTCTCGCGTTTTCGGCGCTTCCGCTCTTCCGCCGTCTCTTCGACGACCTTCTCTTCCACTGGGGCGGCTTCGACATTCTCGGCCTCCGCTTCAGCCTCGGCTTGGCGGCGGGCTTCCTCCTTCAAACGACGCTTCTCCTCCTTGCGCTTCTGCTTCCGCAGTTTGCGCTCTTCCTCGGTCTCCTCCCGAGCTTCCTCTTCTTCTGGGACCGCTTCTGGAGCTTTTTCTTCGCTCTCCTGGACAGCTTCTGGAACCTCATTCTGGCCCGCCGCCTTCGCCGCTTGTTTCTCCTTTATCTTGCGCATCTTTTCAGCGAAGTAATCGGCGACGGAAAGCTGGCTGATCTGCGTTTTCTCCGCAAATCCGCTGCTAGCTTCGACGTCGGGCTTCTCTTCCTGCTTCTCCTTCTTGCACTTCTTCTTGGGCTCTTCCCCATCTTCGACGTCGGGCTCGGGTTCCGGGGAGTGCTTGCGCTTGCGGCGGACTCCCATTCCGATCACGGCGGCCTTGTCGTTTGACGAGAAGCGGGAGAGATCCTTCCCTCTCGTGAATTTGTGATAACTGAAAGGATACTGTAGGATACTGTTCAAGGACATCTTAGGTTGTTCTTGGAACTTCTAATTTGTCGGCTACTTGACCGCGGACTACTTTTAACGGAACAAGACTACTTACTGAATACGGGATTTGCTCTTCTTGGAAGTCTCCTCCAACGATTTCGTCTTCTTCTCTCCATCATCACTGCCAGACTTCTCTTCCGACGCAGGCTTGTTCTTGTTCAGATTCGCCAGTAAGCTAGCGAAGTCGTCGTGGTGGGAAATCCACGTCGAATCGTAATCCTGGTCGCATCCAAGACCTAAACTTCGAGCTGAACACCCCACAACCTCCAAGTCCCGCTTACCTTTGGCAGTGTGGTTAGCTTTTAGCTTTAGATTGTCGGACATGCCCTGCTCCTTGCTTCCAAGGCCTTTTCCTTCCGTCCAGCCCATCTTCTCCATCAGCTTCTTGCCGAACTTCTCATTGTCGTTCTTCCAGGCGACGTTCTGGGGGTCGACGCTGATTTTCTGCTTGCGACGAGGTGCGGCAAGGATCGACATCGCTGACCGTGTGTATTACCTGGAATGGCACATATTGCAACAAACAAAGAAACAGAGGCGCGAAACACGAAACAAGCAATGCAGAGGTACGGTAATGGATCAAAACCACCAAATATCGCAGGATTTGACACCATAAGCTCTTTATATAGTATTTACAATAGATTCTAACCTTAATATATTAAACACCGGCAAACAACCTTAATACAACTATACAGTAACCTATCGTTCTCCCGCGCTTCAAAAGAATACAAGTATTTCTGGTAGGCTTCACAGCATCTCCTCCTTTGGAGATAAGCCGACTGCACACGTAAATGCTATGGCAACCAGCGTGAGTTTAAAGCTAGATCCGAGATGGAAGCGATTCTAATCATTCGAGATCAACGAGTTCGGAGGTGTGCTTCCCCATTAAGGTGACTTCCCAGATGTTCGAGTAGAGAACCATCTTCATGGGAGGGCCCTGGTAGAGGGTACCAGCAGTCACCAGCAATGTGGCGTCGTGGCTGACAAACTTCATCGGGACGGTGTACAGGCCGTGCACGTAAGGAAGCATGAGGTAGACGAAGGGGAGCATCACGTAGAACTGGCCAGAGTGGGTATGTCCTGAAAAGGCTTTTGAGATGGATCCTGGAGTTTGGAAGTCTTTTTTGGTTTCGGAGGTTCTTGGTGCGCCTTTCCAGTAAGACCAGGTCTTGGGACCTTCTTCTGAGCTTCCATAAGTCTTTCAAACCCAAAATCCATCCATAAAAGTAAGTCCAAACCTGAGATAATGAGATCCACGCCATTGTAACTGAGATTGCTCTCCGAAATATGCTTGGCGGACGCCGGATTGTGGGAAAGGACGATGATGGGCTTCGAGGGATCGCATTCAGTAATCACGGTCGAGATGTTCATTTCATGGTCAGGAATCCCGCTCTTTCCACTGCTTATATCGTTCAATCCTATGAGACAAATGCCCTCGAGATCAGTCTTGCTGAAGGTAGGTCCACTCATAATGGCAAAGTTTGAGGGTCTACGTACCTGTTCATAAGAACCTTGATTCCGTATGACTTGAACAGCCGGATCCACGCCATGGCGTCGTCGAAGTAGTAGTCATGATTGCCCGTCACCATGAAGGTTCCCAAACGCGATCTGAGGTGTCGTAGTGGTTCTACGTCGTATTCCAGCTGCTCCACAGTTCCGTCGGTCATGTCGCCAACAATGAAGACAGCGTCGACGTTCATATCGTTGGTTCGGTCGACCACCTTGGCGATCTCATCGCGACGTACGGTTCCACCGGTATGAAGATCGGAGAGGACGGCTATTCTAAGCCCTTCTGCCTGGGGCGGCAAGTTGGCGATGGAGAGCTCAGCGGTTCGGATAAAAATGTAGTCAGCAGAGACCAGGCATATAAGGGAGACGACAAGCGTGACTACGACGCTGAAAACCACTTGGACGTGACGATCCCACAGCAGGAACTGAATAAACGGGATTCTTCTCAATCGGTCCAGAAAACGCGAGCAGCACTTGCAACTCTAAACGAGGTGGTTCCGTGATGAAGCCGTCCGGGAAACATACTTTTAGTATATTGAGGGTAGAGTTCAAGAAAAAGAAACCGAGAGAGAAGAAGACCATGTGGGTCCAAACTCCCAAAGTAATAGAGCACACTTCGAAAAGGAACATCTGGAGGAAGCCATCGAAGTAGTACAGGAAATACGTGATGTGAGCGAGAGTGAAGATCACAAGTAGAACCAAGGACGTTTTCCGCTTGTACGACTCCGTGGCCAAACTTTTGGGTTTCAGGTGAGTAAAAACCAAAGTAAAAGGGTTGTCGAAGAAATCCATAAATTGGCGGTATACAATCCAACTGCAGAAGATCATGACCCATTGCAGATTCAAGATGGAGATAAATCGATGCCGTGTTCCCTGTTCATAGCCAACTCCACCATGGACCTAAAGTTCCTTCTCAAGAGCGTGGAGGGAGAGCGATTCATACGTAGAAACTGCCGAGGTAGGTGATAGCCAAGTGCCCAAAGAAGTAGAGGACGACGACCTTGACGAAGAACGGAAACCCGCCGTTCATGCCCGCCATCCGTCTCCCTAAAAGAATTAATTATTGACCGTTTATCCTGTGGAACAGGAGAGTAGAAGGAGAAACGTAAATCCGCGTACCCAGACGGTATGGTGGTAGTTTGAAGCGACGCATTTGTGGCAGAGTACGCAACATGCGATGTGTAAACAAAAAAGAGGGAGTTCAAGAACAAAAAAGCGAATACGGGCATAGCAAACCGGTGAATAATTAGGTCATCAAGATGCGCGATAAAGGATGTGCTAATAAAAAAATAAAACTGATTCGATGGGGATACCAGTGCGACTGGGTGACTCACCGACTGGATCCTTAGCCATGAAAACTCACCTAAACCAGAAGATCCGGGTTCCGGCTGATCGGAGGCAGATTCCATTGAAACCGGGAGCCCGTCCTCGGTGCTCCGGGAATTCTCGTCAGGATCCAGCGACGACGGCTCCTCGGACGATTCGGACATTTTCAGCTGTTCCTCGCAACGTGAAGCGGTCGGGTACTCAAGGCAGACTGCGGAAATGAGCGATTGTGAGCTTGCAGGAGACAGACAGGCTGTCTAGTAGACACTGTTTACAGTAGACACTGTCTGCACGGGATAGACAGAGTCTACAGTATCAAAATCTGCCGTCTGTAGACTAGTACGATCGTTGTCTAGTCTACAATTCCAAAATCCTGTCTTGTGTGACTGAATCTGTCTCCTGGAACAAAGTGTCTAGAAGCATTATAAGCTTGGAGACACTCTGCAACTGTAGAAGAAGGGGATTGATAGATCCAGGCAGCTTTGTTGTCCATTTCTTATACTGTCTTTGAATAATCCAATCTTGCCTTGGATAAATTGCAAGAAGCTTCCAGGACCACACACAGCGCTACGGGAGCTCCACCTTTGATTGGAGAATTCGTAAACTTGTGTCACTCGCTTCTTCTTATCACTTGTCGCTGCAAGTTGCTTCTTGCAACAATTTTGATACTATTCAATGCGTGACTCTTCTCTGTTCCTGCTCTATAATTCACGTTATTCTCCAGGCTGATTATACCACAAGAAGGATGCCACGAACATACGAGGAGGAGCTGAAGTTTATAGAACGGGTCTCGCCCGTCCAGTTCCGCATCAAGAAGGGCTTTGTCCCGAATATGAATGTGAGGAGAAGCCCTATGTAAAGAAGATATGTATAACGGGATGCATTACAGGTGGAAGGGACGTTTTTCGTGAACAAGACGCTGGAGAATCTCATGTTCAAGGAGCTGGAGCACTCGTGTTCGACCCAGGGCATCGGAGGCTTTCTCCCAGCCGTGAAGCAGATCGCAAACGTCGCCTCATTACCAGCCGTCGTTGGGGTACGTTTCTCCTTCTGGATTAAAAGTTCAGGTTCGTTCTTCAGCACTCCATCGGCCTGCCGGACATTCATTCGGGCTACGGCTTCGCCATCGGCAACATCGCCGCTTTCGACGTCTCCAACCCCGAGGCCGTGGTCTCTCCAGGAGGCGTAGGCTTCGACATCAACTGTGGGGTCCGGCTGATCAGGACAAATCTGAGCGAGCAGGACGTCGCACCTTACAAGGAGCAGCTGGCACAGTCCCTATTCGACCACATTCCCGTCGGCGTGGGCTCCAAAGGAATCATCCCCATTAACGCGAAGAACTTCGAGGAGTGCCTGGAGATGGGCATGGACTGGACGTTGAGGGAGGGCTATTCCTGGCCCGAGGACAAGGAGCATTGTGAAGAGTACGGAAGGATGGTGCAGGCGGACGCCTCGAAGGTTTCCACACGGGCCAAGAAGCGAGGACTTCCTCAGGTACTGTAGCTCCCAGAGACTTAGCTTTACCTTATCAAAATTTAGCTAGGAACGCTTGGCGCGGGAAACCACTATGGAGAAGTTCAAGTCGTGGACGAGATCTACGACGAGTACGCCGCTGCCAAGATGGGAATCGACCACGTCGGACAAGTATGTGTGATGCTCCACTGTGGAAGCCGTGGATTAGGCCACCAAGTGGCTACGGATTCGCTCGTTGCCATGGAAAAAGCCATGGCTCGAGACAATATTCGTGTAAATGACAGGCAGTTGGCCTGTGCCAGAATCACGAGTCAAGAAGGTAGGACACCAGCTCCTACTCTCACAAATTATGTTTTTCCGTGTTTTAGGCCAGGACTACTTGAAGGGAATGGCGGCCGCGGCGAACTTCGCCTGGGTGAACAGGTCGTGCATGACCTTCTGTGTCCGTCAGAGCTTCGCGAAGATCTTCAACTCCACGCCGGACGACCTGGACATGCACGTGATCTACGACGTTAGCCACAACGTCGCCAAGATGGAGGAGCACTGGGTGGACGGACGGCCGAAGCAGCTCTGCGTCCATCGGAAGGGCGCCACGAGGGCTTTCCCGGCGCACCATCCTCTCATCCCCGTGGACTACCAGCTCACCGGTTCGTGCAGTTGCCTGGTCTAACATTCTCATCTTCTTTTCCAGGTCAACCCGTTCTGATTGGCGGAACGATGGGAACGTGCAGCTACGTGCTCACCGGCACCGAGAAGGGCATGACGGAGACCTTCGGAACCACTTGTCATGGAGCCGGCCGGGCCATGTCCAGAGCAGCTTCTCGTAGGACAATTGGATTCGAAGACGTGCTGGACAGCCTGAAGCAGAAGGGGATCTCCATCCGCGTGGCTTCACCGAAGCTGGTCATGGAAGAGGCCCCCGAGTCCTATAAGAACGTCACGGACGTCGTGGACACGTGTCACGAAGCCGGAATCTCCAGGAAGGCAATCAAATTGCGACCGATCGCGGTGATCAAGGGCTAAGCACTTCAGTTTGTTTCACTTTTCTAATCGCTTTCGGGTTCATTTGTTTCTAAATTATAAATATATTTTACGGCGCGGTATCAGAAGGCCGAGGGAGCTTCGCAGCGTTCCTGAGGGCGGTTCCTCCTTGTCAGCAGAAGAAAGAGAACGGTGATGAGGACGAGCGTTAGAACGAAGACAGAAGCGAGGCTGGCGCCAAAGAGGCTTGGAGATAAGCAGGGCCGTTGGACGGCGTCGATATGCACCTCGGCCAGGTCTCCGAAGTGGATCGACTCCGAGAGGACGATGTCAGAAGCGTTTCGACCGACGACGCTCGAAGACCTGGTGTTAGGAGCGGGTTACGGTAGCCGCTTATCCCTGCCTACCTCGGGTTCCGTGCCTTCGAGCAGTCCACAGGAACCGTCGAGGGACATCCGGCGGCGCCACTCCGGCAGACGCTGATGGAGCACTTGAAGAGGAGGTTCGGGTAGTCGGCGAACTTGTAGGCCGGATGCTCCGAGGAGGCCATACGGCCGTCTGCCGAGTAGCGCACTTCGCCCATCCCGATGTAGTCTACGGGGCACCTGGAAGAAGGCGTCCTTGAAGGAGACCACTAATCTAAGGTTACCCGCGAGAGTCGAGGACGGCGGGGTCACGTTCCAGGTCGAACTCCGGGTTGACGACGCAATCGTGGACGAAGAGGAACTCGCGGGGCGCTAGGTTCTCGCACTCCCAGCGGTGCTCCAGGCGGTCCCCGACGCGCACTTGGAGGGCTCCCACCTCCGCAGAGCCCACCTCCTTCTCCCCTCGGAACAGACGGTAGGAGCATTGCACAGACGTCTCCGGACGCGTCTCGTCTACGGAATTCTCGTCTAGACCGCTGCAAGGAGACGATTAGGGTCGACAGATGGATCGGCCACATACTTGACTCCGACGCCTACCGTAACCGGTCTCGGTGCAGGCGGCGGGGGGACCGCGGCGTAGTCGCAGGTGATACGGTAGGACCTATCGTCCTGCGAGACGAACATCTCGTGGAAGGAGACGACGACAGCCGTAGAGAAGGAGAACTTGTTCTGAAAAGAAAGGTCTCGAAGGGAAAGAGCGGGTCCCATACCGAGAACTGCTGGAGCCGCTGCATGCGACAGGTTCCTAGGGGGACTCGGAAGAGGAGCGCGTTGTGTCCAACTACTGCCGGGTACACGTGGGAGCACATTGGATCCGTTGAGCGCTCCTTGACGAAGACTCGTGCCGGGACTCGAAGAGGTCCGTCCAGAAGCACATGGACCTGCATCTCCCGCTCTGTGCAGACCAGTTCCGCCGCTGGAACGGAGGTGGCTTCCAGAGAAGAGAAGTCGCAACTTACAGAGGATGCTGATGGCGCGGACGCCGCTGAAGAAGAAGGCGAGGAGCACGAGGGAGAGGCGCATTCCCAGGAGAAGACAGTGACGGACGCCCTCGGGCGTCCCGGAGGGAAAGTGGGTCTGTTTGCCAAGGGAAATGGTCCATGGCGTCTTTCTGGGTCACCTTCTGTCCCGGAGTCTCCCGCGCCCTGGATGCCTTCCAGGTCTTCCAGGCTGTGACACTTTACTAAACACCGATCTTCTTGGAATTCGCTTCATTCTAAGGACAGTGATTACGCGGACCTAACGTGTCCTGGCACGACAGGTTCCTCCGCTCATAAGAAAACTCAAAAGTGCGAAATTCGACAAAAAAAATTGCAAAAATCCACACTATATGGATCTTTAGCGGCTAGCTTCTTGACGTCGACGTTCTCTGTAGATATGGACAGAGTTGAATGAATGTTATCGTTTGCGCCCTTTGGCCCTTTGTTTTAGGCAAGTAACAGCGAAATTTTCTAAAGAAATACTTTTTACTCTGTCTTTGACCTCTATCCAAATCCACAGAGAATCAAGAAGCTAGTGTGCGAGGAAATCAACCATTTATGGCCCCATCTCCATGCGATGGGTTCTCACTTCTAAGCGCTATGTCCACACAGGCTCTTTCAGGGTCATCTTTAGAACGTCAACTCCGGGGGTTCAAGTCCCGGCTGCCCGACCCGAAACCCAAAACCTGTCACGTTCTTCATTCAAGGCCACAGTCCGCGCTCGGTGTGTTCACGGCCGCTACTTCAAAGAGCACAAACACGTCACCTCCTCTTTGTGTCCTCGCACTTGTTTGGCGCGTCGCCAAGGGTCTGTCCATCGCAACGGACCGTCGCCACGGGCTTATCGGACAGATCCACGGCCTCTTCGCTTCTTGTCAACAGTTTTCTCGGTTCTTACGACGCCATTGCTATTTTCGGCCTCTCAGTTTGTGTCGCCCGAGTATTACCGTGCAAGAACTTCAAGTCAAAGTCGACTTTCGAGTCCGAACCGAGTCGAACTCGAGCGCTCCTTTCAGCTCTCCTAAAGAACATTCATGTGCCTATTCCAGAAGACCCGGTTCCCCGTCCGCGTGAGCTGCTCGTAAGTCACTTTCTGTCACCCAGGAGACCTCCTTGCACACTGTTTGCACTGCGATTTTGCTTTTCCCTGCCTACTCGACGTCATCTTGTGCCTAGCGCGATTGCACAACGCGCGGCAATCGCTCTCCGCGCTGTTAAGCGGAGCCGACCACGTCCGGTTCCCTTCATTCCGCCATGCTCGACGAGAGTTCGGTCCTCTGCGACCTCGCGGCCCCCCAGGTACTCTTCTTCACCTTTTTGTCCCGTTTCTTCCCTTCTTGTGGCTCTTTAGGAACAGGGTCTTTGAACCCTTGAGTCCTTAACGTCTACAAACCAAGATCTGAATCCTATAGCCTACCTTAAAGAGCTTATTTCGAACTATATGTTGCCACGTCGGAAGACCGAAGCCACTGATTTGTTTATAACGATCGATAGTCCAAAAGATCAAAATTCTCCACCCCTCTCCCACTTCTCGGTGACCTTCCTTAAGAGTGACCGAACATGAGATATTTACTTTACCTCATTTCCATTAGTGCTCAGGACAGCTCGTTCTAAGAGAGCTCTAAATTCTAAACAAAGCCAAAGCTCCAAGCGAGGACCGAAAGGCTTGTATCTCGACTTGTGATCCTCGAAACAAAGAAGGAGATGAAACCTAGAGGCTAGAACAGCCAATCGTTTCAAAGAAACCCTAAAGGGCACCCTTATCCAGGACCGTAATTCTCCCTTCAGGACTGCGTGCCGCATTCCGTGCTCGTCGCCCTCCCCGCGGCGGCTCTTCTTCTACTCTCACCGCTCCTCTTCGTTGGACTCCATCAAAGCCAGAATGGACGCCTCTCCGCCAACACGTTCAACTCCTTCCGCATCGTGAGTCTTCGGAATAACTGACAAGTAGATGACCCGAACTGGGTTCAGTTCGGGTCATCTTGTGAGAGCCCTAGGGACTAGTTCTTGGGTGCTAGGTTCATCTTATGAGGCGAGAGCACCATGAGTCACTTTCCCCTCCCTACTGGTGGGCACACATAGAGGGGCACGATAACGAGCAAGTACCAACACATACGCAGAAGGTTCAAGTATCCATCCATTAGTAATATTTCCTGACCTTTAACCCTTGATGTTTTGCCTTGCAACGTCTTTCTATGCAGTCCGTACGGGATAAACACTAAAGGGTTTCACGAGGATTCCGATTTAACGCCATATTTATCCCTCCTCCACAGTCCAGTGTCCCTCACACATGGCATGGAGCTTCACCACCCCCTTCTTCAGGCCTTCTGCGCCATACATTGCGTCGTCGTCGGCGCCCTCTCCGGCCTCGCGCTCTTCAAGGAGACTTCTCTGCCAGAGCGTCTTGCTCCACTGGCACTGGAAGCGGCGCTCCTCCTGGCGCTTGGCCTGCTCGTCGCCTGCCAGCGCCGAGGCGTCGTCACCAGCGGCGTCCTCTTCGTCTTCTGGGCGCTGATCGTCGTTTGCGGGTTCCCTGAGTTCCAGAAAGTCCGTGCTTCCGTCGGCCAGGTGCGTCTCCCCACAGATACCGTACCCCTTCAGCACTCTGTGGCCCTTAAGCAGCCTGGGGCTTAAGTGAAAAGACCTTTCGTTCTACCGTACCCTTCAGGATCTCCTCGGACAGCTCCGACTTCTCCTCTTTGGTGCCCATTATCTGTTCTCCTGCGTGCAGCTGCTTCTCTCCTGCTTCGCCGACAAGCTCGACCAGCGCTCCCACTCGGTGAGTTTGGATTCCTTGGATGCTTTACGATATACATCGCAGGAGAAGGACAGTCCCGAGCTTCTGAGCTCCTTCCTCAGCCAGATCACCTTCCGCTGGTTCGACGCACTCGCTTGGACAGGATTCCGGAAGCCTCTCTCCCAGGAGGACCTCTGGGACGCCCCGGAGGCGGACCGATCCGCGGCTACCGTAGCCGCCTTCGACCGTCACTGGCTGCGAGCGCTCTCGGACGCCACTCCCAAGGATCACGAGCCCCTCCTAGAGGGAAAGACGCGCCAGGTCCCCTCGGTGCTCCTGGCCCTCCTGCGGACCTTCAAGTGGCACCTGGGTGGCGCCTGCGTCCTAAGGCTGCTCCACGACGTGCTGGTGTTCCTCCTGCCCGTCCTGCTGGGCCAGCTCCTTGCCTTCGTGAGCGACGCCTCTCGACCGCTCCAGGAGGGCGTCACCATCGCCGTGGCCATGTTCCTCGCCAACATGGGCCAGTCCGCGCTGGAGCACCAGATGGACTTCTTCCTGGCCAGGGTGGGCTTCCGTCTTGAGAGCGCCCTCGTCTCCACCATCTACTCCAAGGCCATGCGTCTCTCCCAAGCAGCGCGCAACCACCGCACCATCGGAGAGATCGTCAACCTCATGTCCGTGGACGTCGACGCCTTCAAAGTACGGTATCCTAGGGCCCTAGAAGTTGAGGACTCAGAGCTTCTGAGGGAGTTTCAGAGGCCATAGAAGATCCTAACCATCCTTCCTACTTGCAGGACATGTGTGAGTTCTCCATGATCTCCTGGTCGGCGCCGCTGACCGTCGTCGTCGGTTTCGCCTTCCTCTACAACCTCCTCGGCTGGTCCGCGGTCATCGGCTTCGCCGCCCTCCTCCTCACCCTCCCCGTCAACGCCTGGGTCGTCAGCGAGATGGACAAAGCAGGGGTACCGTACCCCTTCAGCTCTGGTGATCTTACTCTCTCCTTCAGGAAGGACGCATGAAGGTGAAGGACGAGCGCGTGAAGCTGATGAACGAAGTGCTCAACGGCATCAAGGTCGTCAAGTTCCAGGCCTGGGAACGCAGCATGGAGGTAGGTAGGGCTGGAGTGGAACTAAGGCCCCTTTGCCCTCTAGGAGCAAATCGGCCGTATCCGAAACCGGGAGCTGAAGCTGTTGCGGCGCTTGGCGCTGCTTAACGTGGCGCAGAGCGTCTCCTGGACGTGCACGCCCTTCCTCATCACGGGCACCACCTTCGCCGCCTTCACCCTCCTGGACCCCGTCCACAACATCCTGACCCCGGAGATCACCTTCGTCGCCATCGCCTACTTCAACATCATCCGCTACCCGCTCGCCTGCTGCTCCTTCTTCATAGGGAAGCTCACCACCTTCTTGGTCAGCAACCGCCGCGTGAGGAACTTCCTCGCCGAGGAGGAGGTCGACGACTACGTCCTCTCGGGCCCCCAGAAGGACGGCTCGGCCGTCGCGGTCTCGAACGGAACGTTCTCCTGGAGTCCCGAGGCGGAGCCCGTGCTCCGCGGCCTGGACCTCCGCGTCAAGAAGGGCGAGCTGGTGGCGGTGGTGGGCAAGGTGGGCTCCGGCAAGAGCTCCCTCCTGTCGGCGCTGCTGGCCGAGATGGTCAAGCAGGAGGGCGACGTCGCCGTGGACGGCTCCATCGCCCTCGTCTCCCAAGAAGCCTGGATCCAGAACGCGACTCTCGAGGCGAACGTCTTGTTCGACTCGCGACGCGACCCCGCCTTCTACCGTAAGACGGTGGAGGCGTGCGCGCTGGGACCCGACCTGGAAGCGCTGGCTGCTGGAGACCAAACCGAGATCGGCGAGAAGGGAGTCAACCTGTCCGGGGGCCAGAAGCAGCGCGTGAGCCTGGCCAGGGCGGTCTACGCCCAGAAGGACCTCTACCTGCTGGACGACCCGCTCTCCGCCGTGGACGCCCACGTCGCCAAGCACCTCTTCGAGAACGTCATTTGTAGGTCCTTTAACGCTCCCTAAGAACCCCATAGCCCCTACTCCTCCAACGGTTACGGTAACGACCCCTTTTCAGCCTCAGAAACGGGTCTTCTCCGCGACAAGACGCGCATCCTCGTGACCCACGGCCTCGGCTTCCTCAAGCACTGCGACCGCATCGTCGTCCTCAAAGGTGAGCCCCTCCTTCAGCCCTGCTTATGTATCCACTCCCTTCAGAGGGCCAGATCTCCGAGATGGGGACCTACAAGGAGCTGGTGGCGAGCCAGGGTGCCTTCGCCGATGTCCTCGCCGAGTACTTGGTGGAGCGCCAGAGCGCCGACGAAGCGCCCGAGGAGTTGGCGGAGGTCCTGGCTGAGCTCGGCGAGCAGACCAGGCATCGTCTCGAGAAGCAGATAAGCGTCCTCAGTCGCCAGGTAGGACCACCCACGAAGACCTTCCACCAGCCCCCTTTCCAGGAGTCCGTCCCGGAGCCCCTGCTTCGGAGACGCGTTACCTCCAAGAGTCATCACGAAGAAGAGGACAAGAAGGACACGGACGAGGACATGGCGCGGCTCATCGAGGAGGAGGAAGTCGAGGAGGGACACGTACCGTACCCTTCGAGGGCCCCCTACAGTACCCCTTCAGGTCAAAATGTCGCTCTACATGGACTTCTTCCGGGCGGTGGGTCTCTGCGTGCTCCTCTTCATCTTCGTCGCCTACGCCATCCACGCGGGAGTCGACGTCATGGCCAACATGTGGCTGGCGCACTGGTCCGACCACGCCAACGACTCGGCGTCCCACCACGACATCTACTTCAACCTGGGCGTCTACATCGGCCTCGGCATCACGCAGAGTAGGCCCCCCTCCCAGAGTCCCCACGAACCTCCTTGCAGCGCTCTTCGGGTGCGTGGCCTCGGTGACCACGGCGCTCTTCATGTTGCGGGCGAGTCGCCTCATCCACGAGGGTCTCCTAAGGAACGTGCTCCGCCTGCCCATGGCCTTCTTCGACTCGACGCCCCTCGGCCGCGTGCTCAACCGCTTCAGCAAGGACGTGGAGGCGACCGACCACGAGCTGCCCGGCTACGTGGACGACAGCCTCTTCTCCCTCTGCACCTCCGCCGCCACCATCATCATCATCGCCAGCAGCACCCTCTTCATCGTGCCCATCATCCTCGTCCTCCTCTGCCTCTACGCCGTCGTCCTCGTCATCTACGTGCGCACCTCGCGCCAACTCCAGAGGCTCGCCTCCAAGACGCGCTCCCCCGTCTACTCCCACTTCCAAGTAGGCCCCACCCTTGGCTCTACCAGTGACCCACTTCTTCAGGAGAGCATCCAGGGCGTCGCCATCATCCGCGCCTTCCGCTGCGAGGAGCGCTTCGTCCTCGACTCGCAGCGCCACGTGGACGTCAACATCCAGTGCGTCTACCCCAGTCAGGTCGCCACAGGGTGAGTCTCCAGAAGATGGGCATCTCACCGCGCCTTCAGGTGGTTCGCCGTGCGCCTGGACCTCATCGGGAACGTCATCGTCCTCTGCGCCGCCCTCTTCTCCGTCTTCTTCCGCGGCTCCGACTCTATCACCGCCGGCTTCGTCGGTCTCTCCGTCTCCTACGCTCTCACGGTGAGTAGAAAGGCATGGCCCGGCCCTTCACCTACTTGAGTTCCAGATCACCCAGTCGCTCAACTTCGCCGTGCACATGTCCAGCGGGATGGAGACGCACATCGTCTCCGTGGAGCGCATCAAGGAGTACGCGGAGAAGACGCCCGAGGGCGCTCCCGTGTCCGACTCCCCGCCGGAGAGCTGGCCCGAGAAGGGCGCCATCGAGATCGAGGGTCTCCAGCTCCGCTACCGGCCGGGCCTGGAGCCGGTGCTCAAGGGTCTCTCGGCGAGCATCGGCGCCGGCGAGAAGATCGGCCTAGTGGGACGCACTGGCGCCGGCAAGAGCTCCTTGACCCTGGCGCTCTTCAGGATCGTCGAGCCCGAGGCCGGACGCATCCTCATCGACGGTCGTGACACGTCCCGCATCGACCTACAAGTAGGACTCTTGCCTCTTAAGCCCCCTCTACACCTCCTTCTAGACCCTCCGCTCGAGACTCACCATCGTGCCTCAAGACCCCGTGCTCTTCTCGGGCACCCTCCGCATGAACCTGGACCCCTTCGACGAGTTCTCGGACGCGGCCATCTGGGAGGCACTGGGCCACGTGGCCTCGCTCAAGCAGCTCGTCTCCGAGAAGCTCTCCGACGGCCTGGAGCACCGCGTCAGCGAAGGAGGCGGCAACCTGAGCGTCGGCCAGCGACAGCTCATCTGCTTGGCGCGCGCCCTCCTTCGCCGGACGAAGGTCCTCGTGCTGGACGAGGCCGCCGCCGCCCTGGACGTCGAGACCGACGCCCTGATTCAGGAGACCCTCAGGAAGAACTTCCGCCACGCCACCGTCCTCACCATCGCCCACCGACTGAACACGGTCGTCGACTACGACAGGATCCTCGTGTTGGAACAGGGCGCCGTCGTCGAGTTCGACTCTCCCCAGGCGCTGCTAGCCCGCCCGGACTCCCTCTTCCACTCCATGGCCAAGGAGGCCGGCCTCATCCACTGACCTACTTGAGAGACGTGTGCAATAGCTACTCCGTTTGTTTCTTTGTTGGAGTTCGCCTGTGTAAAGTAATCAATGTCGAATCGGTGTTGGGAAGGACCTTTAGAAGAGAAAAACGGGGCTCAGCGCACAGATTGCGCCATGCATAAGATATTACCAAAACAGCTCTGTATGAGTGTTACTAAAACTAGCTCAATGCATAAAGTTACATAGAAGGTCCCCAATGGTTCCAGATATGGTTCTGAAGGTCGTCAGTTCGGCGACGGGGATTCCGTTCCGAGCTCGGGTACCAATATTGGAATGACGCTTCTACCAGGTCGGTCTGGGAACGCTCAATTCTGGTGTGCTACAGGACACAAGGCAAACAAGAACAACGTTTATTTCCTCAAACCGAATTCTGAGGAGCTGGAAGAATCAGCTTGCTGCGCTTCTTCTCGTGCTTCTTGGCGAAGATGGACTCGGGAGTGTCTTCAGCCCTCCGCTTCTTCAGCTTCTCCTTATCCTTTAGCCGCTCTTCATACTC
>JADLIF010002058.1:0-22460 GCA_016648015.1 Steinernema khuongi | reverse complement strand
TAACTCCGGCGTCGTACTGTCTCTTGTGACGGAAGATGGACTCAAAGCTGAAGACCGGGCTCTGGCGGCTGGCTTTGACGGCCATCATGTCCTTCCAGGCGTCGTTGGCAATGGCCTTAAATAGTTTATACACCAAGGGTCATCGTCTAGGTCCACCTTGAAGTCCTCGACGTCGGCGATCACTTCGTAGTACATGTCGTTGACCTCGTTGAAGAGCGAGACCATGACAAAGAGGCTGGCGACGATGAGGAGTCCGCTCCCGGCCGAGGCCACGTAGGCAGCGCACCTGATCGCTGTGGTCATCTCTGGAGGACTGATGGCTGTGACTCCTTTTGGCTTCTTTTATAGGAACAGAAAGCGTACAGGCGCGGTGCGTGATGCAATCAGGAACCAGTTGTATAAATCCAATGACCGCTTTAGGCAATCCTGATATTGTTTCTCAGATAGAATGTCGAAATTAATCCCCAAAGAAACGCCTTCTGAGAAGTAAGCATATTAAAGTTTAGTGTAAAAGCTATTTAAAGAAGAAATTAAAGATCCGTAAGAGAGGTCTTTTTAAGTTATCATGCAAATACTCGTCATTACAATTTTAACTAGGAATGTGAGTTATTGCTGGATACTGTAGTATCTCTTCAGGTAAAGGTATATAAGCTGCAGTCGGAACACTTTTCATTTTCTATCTACGTCTTCTTCTTCTGATGAGCTGTAACTGTTTCAGTGTGAAACAAGAAGCGACACAGTGAACCAGTCAACGAAACAGACACATATATTCCGGTTTCACTCTGTAAGGTTTGTGGCTGTTGTGATAGGCGAATGTCAGTTTGTTAACCTGTTTCACTATTTGTGCATCCTCAATATGTCAGGTCTGGCGTTATTTACAGCAAAACCTAGCCTATTGCCTTTATTTTGCGATACTGTAGGAAATCTAAACCACTTGTTGTTAGTTGCTTTGAAGTACTACATATTTTCAAGCGGTTTGAAGATGTTTTTGAGTAATTCACTTTATGAAGTACAACTTTTAACTTTGGATTATTATCGGAGGAATCTCCCGAATTCCTCATACCAGATGGTGACCAAGAGAACTGCTAAGAAGCAATCGGAATTTATGTCAAGACGTTCGCTTTCCGCTGACACCAGACGATGGATCGAGATTACGAAAATTTCAAAGTGAAAGCGCCGCATCACCGCAGCGAACCGCTGATCGAATAAAGAGCCCAGTTCACGCAATCGCCTTGCATCCATTGTCACCTTCCGACGATTGGGGTCACCGACGAAACTTTCAACTTTCGCTGTCAATTTCGCATTCATTGGGTCAGATCTCCCGTTTCGAGATGCACCGCACTCCGCTCGTCCTGCTGCTGCTGGGATGCACCCTCTTATCCAGTAATCTCTGAGTTTTGTACACTGGATCCAAACGCTTTTTAGATGTGGCATATGCAAACTCCGATGAAGACTCTGAAGAAGATTCGTCCGAGGACCAGGGACGCGCTGTCCGCACCAGAGGACTCCACATGCTGGAGGACGTTGGAGTCACATTCTTGGACGCTTTGATTAAGAAGGGTCAGATGGAGATGGCAAAGGGCGCGTTTAAGACGCAGATGCAAGTGCTGAAGAAGGTTCAGCCGGATCAAGTGAGTTCGCGAATCTTTCACACTTTACCCATCCTTATAAAAAGTGGTCTTTTTGCTTACGACAGTTTCACCAACGCACACAGTCGCCTTACCTAAATTATGACCAAGTCTGTGACCCAAAAGTAATCGGTCACCTGACGCTACAGTACAATGGTTGCAAAGTGGACTTTCGAAGCTCGTCAAATATATTTTTATGAGCCGTTCGTTGCATGTTATATTCCCCTTCCATTTTAGTACAAAAAATACAAGAAGATCCCTATAGAGCAGATGGCGGCTGATGCCGTGTTCCAACAGGCGGAAGTGGCAAAACTTCAACCAAAGACCGGAAACAAGCTGATTGACATGTTGCATGAGAACGGAATTCCTATTGGTTCCAGTTTAAAGGGAATCGAACAGGCCATAAAAACACAAAAAGAGATTGAAGAGAGTGACCCAAGTGAGCAGATCGCCAAGGCCGTATTCGAAAAGTTCCAAAAGCAGATTCTTCCTGGACTAGTGGCAAACATGATCGCCGGACGGAATCCCTTCCAGATGCCCCAAAGAAAAGACATGCAACAGTTGACTCAGGAGAAGAACAAGGAGAGAATCTTCCAGCTACAGCATGCCGAAGCCATGAAAGCTCTTCAAGCTCAGCAGCTAGCTAATGTAAGTGGTGGAGTGTGCTGTATTCAAAACATGATGTAATACTGATTAAGAGCTTTTAAGCAGTTCCATAGAAAACTTTAAAAGGACACGACACGCACACGTTTTTCTTTTGTCATCATTTAAAAGTTCCCTGTTCAGATTCAAAAAGTACAAGCCCAGCAGTACGACCTCAACCCCATGCTTCTAAACAGGAACGAAAACGCACTCCGTCGAAAGCCTAATGTGCAGAGGAAGACACAATGGGAAGACGACAAAGAGGAAGCGAGCTCAGAGGAAGAGGAGACAAGCTCGGAAGAAGAAGAAACGGAAGATGAGGATGATGAAGTCTCGTCAGAAGAACACAAGGAATCGAACAACGTCCGAAGACGCCACAAGAGACACGCTCCTCGCCAAGAAGAGCGCAACTACAATGGAAGACCTCTGAAGGAACTCGAGCAGATGGCCAAAGAGACCGGAGAACCTCAGCTCGACATCAACATAGGATCTAAAGCGGCCTTGGTTCTTGGCATGACTGACTTTCATGGCGACGACGATGACGACGATTCCGAAGATGACAATTCGGAAGAAGAAGAGTTAGGAAGGCGAAGAGCTCCAATTCATTTATCCCAAGACTTGATCGATAAGCTGAAGAGCAGTGCAAGACTTCGACCACTCTTGTCCCACGAAGAAATCAAGTACCGAGCAAGTGACCCAGAAGAACTCTTAGCACCGCTGAAGCCAATCGACAATCCTGACCCACAACCTGGCTATGTTGTTCCGCGCAAGATTCCCGCTCGACCCAGGGTCATGCTTCCACTGACGATTGGAAAACCTTCAGAGCATAATACATTGGATTCATTGTTCCTGCCGAAGCCAACGCTGGACAGCGAAGATGAAGAAGGAGCAAAACCACTTGAGCCATTCAGGAGACGTCCGGTGCAGAACGTCATTGGAGGTAATCGAAAGCTAATTCGTTTATGAATTCCCTTCCACCTCACCACACCCATATGCTGGTTTTTCAAAAAATTCTTATTTTAGAGGGCAAATCCCGAGTACTGGAGAACCTGCGGAACAACCCCTCTCTGACAGCCCTGTTTGAAGACGAAGAACTTGTTCAGAAACTGAGTAAACCTGGCGTTCTTACTTCCGATCAGCGAGGATACGACGCTATGGGTGGAAAAGGGCGAGAAATCGTCACCTACCCTCGTCTTCACGGCTCAAAAACTTTTAAGGAAGGAAAGATTAACCCGATGGACGCAAAAGTAAAGCAGTTGGTAGAGGAGCGCCCAATCCCCCCGCTTTTCTACGTTCCTACTGGTCGTCACACTCGGCTTCGATGGACGGGCGCCACTGAGCAGGAAATTCCTGGCCTGGGTGGGCGCTTCATTCTTCCTTCGTTAGACCCTACGAAACCCGCGTTTAACTCTGTGGTTTCCACGCAAGGAAAACAACGGTGCGCTGATTTATCTGTAGCCTTGTGATATGCTCTTTGTTTCCAGGGACGAATACGACTCCACGTTTAAAGTACCCAACTACTGGCAGGGGGGTGATATCTTTGGCATCAAAACGCACACAAAGAGCGAGAAACTCATCGGAGGAAATGGAATGGTTGACTTCCCGGCTATGGGAGAAGATGTGACGTTCGGAAAGTGATCTATTTCAGGACGTAGAAAAATATTAATAACGATTTAATAATCACAGAACTTGCAAAAGATGCATTTTATCAGTGTGCCATAATAAATTAATTTTTTAGCTCTCGTGTTTGTGGACGCTGTTACCTAAAAATATTGATCTTGCTGGTCATGAAATCCCACAAGAGCGAATTCAACGTCAGGTGCAGACAGAGACGTTAAAATGTATTGATCGTTGCAACGAAGTCTCAATTGTCCATCCCTCGCTACGTTTGGATCGGTCGAATCGACGCGACCTCAATGGTCCTCACTCGACTTGTCCAATGGGTCCTCAGTAAGTGGCCGGGTCAGTCATCGCAACAAGCCGTAAGTAGATCTTATGTCCCTGTTCACATTACAAGCGTTCACTGGATAACGCTATGAGTGCAGTTTTAGGAGGACAAAGGCTAGAAGGTCAGCATTTGTCATTAAAGATAGTATGATTTCAGGCGGCCGAAGTCAACTCTACAACCACTCAGAACATTCGCTCCTCTGAGGTGCCGACAGGGACTGTCGAATCGCCCAGGGAAGAAAATGAGAAGCGTCAAGAAATGACGGAGACGGACACTCTGGAGAAGTACATTGTGTGTGTGGGAAGCAGTCCCGAGTGTAAGTCAAGCTCGCCCGAGAACACAGACGATGTGGAAGGCTTCGGCGAGGTAACAGACGCGATGATCAAGATGGCTTGGAAGCCCGACAGATCCTACCATATGAATACACGAAAGGTATGTTCAGCCTTAAGCGCTACAGTAACCCTTCATCAGGTCTCACTGGCTCCTTCCAAACCTCCCTACCGGTCAATCAAGTTCTCCCGCACGTCGGTAATCTACCAGTCACGCCCCTACGTGCAGCAGATCCACAAACGAGTCGCAAGAGCGCGGCACGATGCATGGCGCCGCCATGGAGCACTCACGAAGATTTACGAGCTGGGAGGTTGGAACTTCGAGGTCGGGACTCGCGAGCACACGTTCTATAAAGTTGCGCCGGGCACCACTCCTCCAGTAGCAAAACCAGGTACTCAACTTATGACGCTCTCTTGATCTTGAGAGGTTTAGTGCTACCGCCGATTATGGACGAGAAAGATCTCCTTGGTCGCCCGGTCGTGTATACTCAACCGACACGTTCCCGAACAGAGTCACGTCGAAAAAAACGCGTAGAAAACAGCGGGAAACGTGACGACTGCCAGGACATGGCCAGAAATTCTTCAAGCACTCCTCTGAAGTGACACTCATGGAACGTTATGGAATAAAGTTAAAGGAAGCGCTGATATTGTGTGGCTTGATAAAGTGGTTTTCTCGAATTGTTGTTCCTCATTGCGTGTCGACATCTAAAATAGCGATGAAAATGACGGGTTTTGCTTTAAAATCTTCGGTTTTTAACGATTGAAGGCTTGCTTCCACTTACACATTATTTGAAATAGCCTTGAACGAATACTTCAGTTTCTATGAGTCTTGTCTTTTAATATTTATAGCAAAAGCAAATATTTAATGCAGCAGTTCGCAGAAAACAAAATTCCCATTGTAACCTTGTGGGACGTCAGCATCTTTCGTTCAGGTCCTTCTCGAGATTCGAAGTGTGTTTCACCAGCAAATTGACGTTTACGCTCAATCCAGCGCTGAACACTTCTTCGAAAAGTCCATCCATCCCGCAACGCATCACCTGCACACTGTCGACGACTGACTTCAGCTGCTGGAACGCTTCGCGAGCAGCGCACAGTTCATTGTAATCGGCCTGGAACGGCATACAACATCCATTAAACAGGGAACTCACCTCAGAAATGCGTTCAAGCAACTCGGCTCGGTCGTACACAGTTCCACAATTCTTTGCAGGGTCGATCTCTGTGAGGGAGTCCACAGCGTCGCAGAATTTCTTCAAACATCGTTCGGCTGAATCGATTTCAGCGTCGATGGCTTTATACTGAACAGCCATGGAATCGCGCAAGAGGCCCAGTTCTTGCATCTTTTGTTCCAGCTTCGAGTTCATCTCTTCCAGGATTCGCAGCGTATTTCTAAACAAGCAAAGCCGTTCTATACGGTTAAACTAAGTTTGACTAACCTATCCTCTTTTGCAGATTTTAGAGCTTCAATATCTAATCCGTCGCCCATGGATTCTTCGGAAACCAGCTCGTTCAACGAAGTGACGACGTCGATCTGCTCGCATGGTTCACAGGAAACTTCTTTATCATCAAGAGCGGTCCAGGCGGAGCTCTTCTCGCTGACAAACGCCGAATTTTGCTTTGTCGCATTTTTAGTGACCGACGAATCGGCAAAACTGTATAGCTCACCGGGAGCGAAGCTAGGAGCTTCTTCACAGCCATCTTCTGCGGTTTCGCATTCGGACGAGCTGGCCGAGAGATTGCTAAGGCCGATGAATGCTCCGGATTCGATGATGGAGCCTGTGGAAGGTGAAGAATCCATGGAGTCAAACGAATCACTGGAGATGGAAGATGCGATGGACATCGTGCGAGTAGTTAGCGCTTGGAAAGACCGGCCGAGTAAGAATGGGTGGAGGGTAAGAAGCTGTCTGTCTCGCGCATGAGACAAACCGCTTTCATGCAGCGGAAAACTCGGACATTTTTTTGAAGTCTGGGTGGATAAATGGGGTTGCAGAGAGATAATACGATGAAGAAGGAACATATGCAGCTTCTGGCAGTATTATAGAGATGGAGTTGTCACTCCTATACTTGTTTCAAACAACATGACCTCTTCGATTTATTCAATTAACATGGGTTGTTTTATTTCTTTGTAGTTAACTTTTCTACGTTCTTTAAATCAGCCGTGCGAAGTTGACGTTTGTAGATAAATTCTGCGCTTTTACACTGTAGCCCTTCGCAGCAGCACAACACGTGAACTTCGCCGCCAGCTTCCTTGTATGGGACAATAACCTTGCAGTCGTTCTTTATTCCAGTTGCCTCACAGCGACGTCTTGCAGTTAGATCTAAACAGCGCGACTACGTTTACCCATCATCTCGACTACGTTTACCCATCGCTTACCCTTCTTAGCCAAACTTTCATGACGGTAAAGACAACCCGATCTCGTTGCATTCCTTTCGACCACAATGAAGCATCCAGGCTGATAGCAAGGTTCGCGTTGGTCATCCATTTCGCATTCGAGTGATTCCTATAGAAAATTTTGATAAAAGACACTGCAATTCAACTTACATCCGTCACGGAAGCATCGACTCTGTGCAGTCCGAAGTTGAAATTCAACGCCTTATTTAAGAGTGATTCGTTATTGCACGGTGCGAGGCCTCCAGATTGACAGCTGCAGGTTGTGATTGCGATCCCGCTGACGCTCTGCATACTACAGCGCAAACTCGTGTATTTGTCGATATTCGTGTCCGACTGCGTAATCAGTTGTGTCTGGTTGAAGCCAATCATATGCTTGAACATATGCCTATTCTCTGCGCCGAACGCCATCACACTACAGTAGGAGGGTTCGGTGAAATCAGCGAAGAAAACCGTCTTATTGACAATGAAATTTTCTGATTCTTCCGAAAGGTGATGAGCTGCATAGCATCGCGTGCTTATCTAAACGATACGTGCAAAATGGTTGTGTTAAGCCTCAACTAACGTCAATCGCTCTGACCATATCGGGCCGCTTCCGAAGGTCACAAGGCTCCCCCTGGCTATCTGTGCATTGACACTGTAGAACGTACAGAGGGTAGTTGAACATAGTATCAGCATTCATGCCTCCTAAATTAAGAAAAAAATCATCCATGACAGTTGCTTTAACGACTTACTGGACTGCTTTTTGCAGTTGTCCCTTGTGCTCGTCTTTAACAGATCGGATGAAGACGCATTAATGGACAGCTCGACTTTGAGCAATGCGCATTTGGTGAACTTCCCATATTCGACGTAATCCAAGATGTGGAAGTTGTGACCTGCAAAAGAAAACCCAACGTAAGTTACTTGAAAGTAACGTACTCTCGACCAGAGAAAGATGTTCGTAATTGGTCCCGGTCAGGTGGTACTGGACGCATCCTTTCGCAGAATACAAGTACTCGTCGGGGTTATCTGGACAGTTCTCTTCGGCAAAGGCACGCACACTCGTGCCAGAAGGCCGTTCTTTAATGTCCTTCGATATATTCTCCAACCCGTTCATTGTTTCTCTCTGAAATTTTCGGATTAAGCCTTGTTTCCGACCGGAAGTTGACCTACAACATATGCCAAGTTACAGAGATCACCTTGGCAGCAACAGTGACGAGTGAAAGACTTGCTTAAGTTCGTCTTTTCTTGAAAGGGGCAGAGATCGGCATCGCGTTCAACAAAACAGTGTACTGATACATTCTTATTGCTCAACATGCGAAGGCAAGCCTTTTGCTTTCCTTCCATATCATCGAATTCACCTTGCGCCTTGTAAGTGATCTCCTCTGTGGTCCAGTTTTCGGTTAAATTAAGACTGAGACTACAACTGTCGGCAGTGGCACTATCATATGCTTCGCGGTGTCCCAACATCAGGAGCGATTTATCTGGGCGAATAGCACCGTTGAAGTCGAAACATCGTGTGTTCTGGCGGCGATTGCTCAGCTTGTACGTGCAACTCTCCAGATCTTTCCGACAACAGCACTTCAGCTCGATAGGCCCGTCCAGTGATTTGTAGTCCCAGAAGCACGTATTATTTGTTGCTCTGCTGTCCTAAAAGTGATTATACATGTACAGCTTGTCCTATACTGTGCACCTACCGATAAACACGTCTTCCACATCTGGTCCAACGCCTTTCGATCACGACTCATCACGTGATTGAACTCATAGTGAGGGGACTTCGCGTCGAAGTAGGCGTAGACTGGACAAACGGGAGTATCGTAATGCGGTACGGCGAATTCATAGCGTTCTCCGTAGATGTCGTAACAGGGAGAAACAGACCGGTTTCTCAGCGCTGTATTCTTCACTTCTCCATCAAAGTTGGTCTTCTTGGGCAAGTAGTTCACCGGCAGCAGCATTGTTAGCATGTTCATTTCGATCTCGTCGATAGTCTTCGCACACCCCTGGCAACAATACCATTTCACTTTAACGTATTCCGATCGTCCGTGTGCTTCCATCCGCAGTTTGTACTAAAAGAGGAGATTCGGCAAGAATCTACAAGCACTGGCTTACATTGATCTTCACGACATGACCGATTCCGACTTCTTCAGCCCCTGGTTTACTGCACGCGGCATCAACAGAATGCTGGAATGAGAGAACATCGAAGAACGAATTATTCTTCATAAGGATGGCATGGTGAACATCGCTACTATAGATCTCGTCCAGGCCCGTCTCGTCGGCAACTTTGAAGTAGAGACAATAGGGTCTCACTGGTTTGAAGAAAGGGATCTTCTTGGTCTCAGAGTCTTCAAACACCGGTGGTTCGAACTGAAATACACTTACAGAAACAAAAAGACAATGAACACTTACCGCTTGGGTCGCTGCAATGAGCATTTCCTGTGAGAAGAACTGGCTCGTCCGTGAGTCGCCATTGGATGGCGCATCTTTTACCCAAGGATGTATGCAGAGCAGCTTCTGGTTGTTTTTCTCTGTATTCGAGCTGATTGGAAGGAGTAATACGCAAAGAATTACGCTAAACCGCAGGCTTGCAGGTACCATCACTGCCACGCCGATTTATAAAAGGAATTACAGGCAAATAAAAGGTGCACTGGACCAGTGCAACGCGTCTGTCTGTGAATATGTTTTTGCAGAGATGCACATTAATTGCAGATGCAAACGTTGCAGATCCGATTGACGAGTTGTTAAACAAAATCTGCAAGACTATCAATGTGCATTGAAACTATACTTTTACAAATTTCTAAATGGTTGTGTCAAACAGTAACAATTCCATTTTTAAATCTTAGACGTACCAAATCAAACATGTTTCAATTAATTCACCTACTGTGCCATCTCATTTGCAATTTTGTAAATTCTCCGCTTATATCAATACGGATTGGCTATACTGATAGGTTTATTTGGTAATTGGTGGCTACCTATTACACTTCGCACTAATTGTATACAGAAGCGTTCAAGGTTGGTTTGCTCTAGCCAAATCAACTTCAGTAAATGGCTCTATAAGTGGAAGAAGGACGCCTTCGAAAGCTTATAGTATTAGAGTTCTACATCTACCGTATACGCACTTTCCAAGTTAGTTGTTGGCTTCCCCTATTTGTCTCATTAAGCTTTGACCATCTGCTTTATCCAACACTGCGATCTTTCCCATAGCACCTCGCGCGCCATAAAAGTAACATCGATTTGCACGTTGTACATTGTGTGAGTCCAGTCCGTCAGTGGCCGAAGTACGAGTGGCCAACAGCTCTCTCACTGGACTTCATCCCTCCCACTGCGAGGAACGCACTGGCAAGTGGGAAGGGCCTAGCGCTGCAGCAAACGGAAAGGCCGCATAAAAGGCCGCTCTACCGGGTCAGTGGGCATCGCATCACCAACTGCTCCTCCTTCCTGTTTCGCCGTCCTCTTCGTCCTTGTCGTTGTTTTGCAGCTCCATCGACGTTATGATCTGCCCGTCTATTCCTCGGTGAGCTGAACACGTGTTCACCGGGTTTATACGTGCCGATCATGGCGGTCCTGGTGCATGTCGACAGAACCTCTACAGTCCTCAGAATTATATTGGTAGAACCTGGAGAACCTTCTCCAACCTTCAGCCGTCTTCCTGGCTAGTTGTGCGAGGAACAACCATCATGCTTTCTGCGGAATCGACGTTGATTCCTTCAACTAATAGAAGCCTCGGTTAGCTGCTCGGTGTATCTTGCAACTGAAGCTCACCGGGCATTTATTGGTGGAAGGCGTAGACGATCGCATCTCAAGCTTCATCCCAATGCAATTAATCAGCCATGGTTTTAGTAAACGGGTAGTCTTACATATTGAGAGAGGAAGCCAATCGAACAACTGTAATGTTCAGATCGACCATGATGACAAAAGGAGACTCAACACCATTTTTTATTTGTCATTGAGGAACAATGTGATGCAAATCATACGTTGTGCGAGGAACCTCTTAGTTAGGTATCAAAGACACGAAATCGACAATTTTATACATTGAAAGGTTCCAGATGTTGGCAGCCTCTTCCTTCTGCAGTGGATCAGTCAATTTTATGCAAGCGGCGGCAACGACCAGGGCTTCTTTGGTCTCATTCGTGATCGGCCCGTTAATAAAGCGCTCTGTCTTCCTAGCGAGTCTCACAATTGGCGCCAAAACGAGTGATGAGTTATTGTTGCGAGGGAGTGGTGCTGCTCCTGCTGCTGCACGTATGGCGATGACCTTCGTGTGCGTCGTAATCGATACTGTCGATCACGAAGGATCGGCTTACGTAACCATCAAGGAGATCCGATCGCTTTGCCACGTTCGATACCTTGGCTACTACGGAAGGGAAGTGTATCAAAAGGGAATCGATAAGTAATTAATGGGTAAGGGCAGATTCCAATTAGACAGGATTAGGATTAAGTAGAATTGAGGCCATTTACGTTGACCTGCAGCCAGGTGGATGAATGACTGCTTCTTTGTGAGCTACCGATCCTTTTGAACGTGTCCATGCAACTTCGCTCTTCACCAAACCAAAGTTTATACTCTAATGCACCACGGAACTGTACACAGTCGGACGAAATGCAAGCGGAAGTTACGGCACACGAGAGAGAGATTTCTGGAAATCTGGGGCTAGTCGCTATTAGTAAGTCAGGAGGAGTTAAGGCCACACGAAGTTGAGATAAAAGTGACGGTGACTATGTACAAGGTAAAGTGAATCTGCTGAAGGTGGCAGTTGGGCAGGAGGAAGAGAGAAGCGGATTCAGAGAAATCAAGTGTAAAGATTGAGTATATTGCGCAGGCGGTTGACCAGTTGAGCGAACGTTGGTCTCGTAACGGCTTCCAGCGCCCATGTCTCGCTCATGACAGTAACGATTTCGGAGGGACAGCCTTCTGGAGACTCCATACGGTAACCCTTCTCGATGTGACGAACAACATCTTGGATCGGCTGAAATGATATTAAAAATGCGGAGATGGATATGTTGATGGCTAATTTCAATGTACTTGAACTCAACAAATGTCAAGGGACAATAATAAAAAAACTCTTTTGTTTCGTCATGACAGTTTTTTTGCCGCAAACAGAAAGAAATAGAGCGAGAACCTTTGCTTTTTACCACATGCATATTATCTGTGAACGCAAAATCGGCTACGCCAATTTCATATAATACAAACTTACAATTCTCGGATACGGTACCCTGCCGAAGGAGAAGATTTCCCATAATAAGATCCCAAACGACCAAACATCGCTTTTGTTTGTGAACACCTGGAAGAGTTGGGACTTCTTAAGCAGTTAAAAGGCCGAAAACATACGCTGTGTCTGAGAGCTTCTGGCGCCGTCCACTTGATGGGAAACTTTCCTCTGACAACGTCGACTTCGGGCGCGTTTGCGGGCTGCGCCAACCCGAAATCGCTGACTTTGGCACCAAAGTTTTCGTCAAGCAGGATATTCCGGGCGGCGAGATCGCGATGGACCAACTGACAGGACTCCATGTAGGCCATTCCGTCGGCGACATTCAGAGCGAACAAAATCAACTGATCCTTTTCGACCTGGTGCCTTCCTCGGGAACGCAAGTAGTCGACAAGGTTTCCGTTTGCCATGTACTCAGTTAACATGTAGACGTCTCGGGAGGCGTCCAAAACGACGCCTATGAGCGCGACAAGATGCTGATGTCGGAGGTGGCTAAAAGCAGGCAACGTCCCTTAAGCTGCTAATCAGGATACTAGCTGATAGATAAATAGATCGTATTCCTGCTACCCTATGGCGTGCTATTCTTAAACAGGAAGTCCAAAATCTTTAAGCCTTTTGCAACAGCATTTTTGTACGCACAAAAGAATCTAATACCTACATCATAAACCTCGCTTCGTTCAGCAGATCACTGGTCATTCCGTTTTTGAGCACCTTCACAGCTACCTGTCTTTGCTTGTACGATCCTATTAACACGTCTGAAATCATCTATTAACTACAGATAAGTTGTAGGATCACGCACCTCCGAACTCCCCGTGCCCAATGACATCACCCGTCTGAAGTTCACTGCGCTGAAGAAGAAGGCCTGCTCGTCGAAACTCCAACTGGCGCTCCTCGAAGTTAGCCGCCTCGCACGAGAGTCGAAACGATTCGGAGATCATCGGCGTGACCAGCCGGTGGCACAGTCCGTCGGCGTCACGCTTATAGTGCTGAAGGGTGCGGAATAGAATTGATTGGCATGATTAAGAGAACGGAAATGGAAGTGAGTCATCAATCGGAGGATCGAATAGGGAGGTGTTGGTCACTTACAGAAACAAGCTGCGTTAGGTTGTCGAAGGTCTCCTCATGGTCACATGTCAGCTGATCGTTTACTTGGTAAACTCTGAAAACCCAAAATTCACTCGGTTGGAAATGGATACTGAGCGAACATCCTTAGTGGATCCTTTAACACTGTTTTTTTCCGCTTGTAAAAACTTTTTACATAGTACGGTTTACATCATTAACAAGTTGATAATAACCTTGTTCTTATAATGAAGTGCAAGTTGCTTTTTGGAACCATGAGTAGGAAGGGAATCGCCACCACAGTATGCCGTTCATCTTATTCTTCACTTATTCTTCATTTTTCTTTAGAACACTAAATGCTCAACTGTCCAACCTAATTCGTGGTTTGTTGGAAAAGGTACCATAGCTTTTTTCGCGGTTTGGTTTGATGAGATTAAGAAGAACGTTTTCCAGGTTTTCGAACAATCGCCACAATGAGGTCACCAGGTCAAGCTGTTTTAAATTTCTCCACAGGACGCAAAACTAACCATGCCACTTCACAGATGGTACTTGATGAATTTGGAAATCTTAATAATCAAGTCCCTCACAATCTCATAGTCAGAATCTTTACAGGTTAGGATTGCTCACGAAATCAAGTGGACGACAGTTGAGGTGAATAGGGTTTGGAAGCAGGAAGTTGGGAGCTGCCTTCGATCTATTCGTACATACCTATAGTGTTCCACCTTTCCGTTGAAGGCCATGCACAACGTAAAGTCTCCAGGGAAATTCGTCGACTCCCGAATGAGAAACGTGCCGTCGGTCTTGCCTCGCAGTAACCTTCAGGGAACACCAATAGATTCCAATTTTAAATTCCAACTTACTTCTCGGTCTTATCCCTCGTGATATTCCCATGAAACCATGGCATTTGAATGTTGCCTGAAGCGCGTCTCATGGCCACGGTGGAGAGGCCGCCGTTGCTGGAAGACGATGCAGTGGACGTCGGAAACGAGCCTCCGCTCAGAGTGCTCGTCGATAACATCGTTCTTGCAGATGAAGAGCGCCTAACCGCCAAGCATAGCCTTCAAGAGTTTGGCGGGAGGGTCAGGCGCGTGGCTCCAGGCGGTTTCGCGTTGGTTTAAGACGAGACAGCGTCGGCGCCTGTTGCTGGTCGGTTCTCCCGTCTTGGCACGCCGCCAACAAGATATGTAAGGCGCAACGTCGCGGGAACTGAGCGGCGCGCGACGCAGAGAGGGCGGGACGTAGAAAGAGGAAGAAAAGGGATAAGGAGAGCATTGTGTGCTTTCACCAAGTGGCTAGGTTTTGCAACAACGCTCAGGTTCAATTCCCAGTCGCCAGTCGCCTTTTCGGCCTTTGCATTAAAGTCTTCAAGACACTTATCACTTACACTTACTAGCAACCTTTTTTAACTGTCCACAATGGATTGGGGCGAAACTATGTTTATCCGATAGGTTCTTGAGTGTACATGTAGTTTATTATGTGAATCGTAGCTGCCGGGACACAGATGCAGGGTATAGACGGCCAATTTACTACCGTAACCTCAGAATATTCTCGATCTCCATCTTTGCTCTGACAAAATTCCGTCTCCCACGCGGATTGACTGAATCAAAATTTTTCGGTGCCGATTTTTCCGGTTTTCCAAATTTTCGCCCAGAATCAGAAATCTTGAAAACGGTCAGAGGTGGGGTAATCGAGGTTGTCGAACACGATACACATGGTTTCAGAGCGCGCCGAGGCCTAGAACCACGCCTAAGGGCGACTGTCCTTTTGAGAGCTGCTAAACATTTTTTGCGCATTTGGCTCGGTTACAATCTATACATTGCACAATTTGCCTTGATTGACCAGGCTGTTTCCTGCGCGGCCATTGTTTGCTTTTATCGGCAAAGAGTGACAGCTTGGTGACAGCTTCGAGGAATGTGCCGGTCTTTCCATGCTTCTCTGAAACATTAACTAATACCAACGCTATAATGTCTATCTTGCACTCCCTATTCAAGAGAAAAACATCTCGACTTCCCCCTCTTCCCGTTTCCAAAGGTACTTGTTGTACAGAGGAGTAAATAAACCAATATATTTTTGATTACTCACCCGTTCCCATCCCTGAGGAGAACGAATCGGCTTCAAAAAAATGGCACCCAGCAAAGAAGGTTTCCTATTTTCCAGAAGGCACCGAGGCAAAGATCTGCAACGCCTTTCACGCTTCATCTGTCGTCGAGATAACCGTACCTGCAGGAATTTATGTATCAGCGTTTTATCGTGACGAAAACTGGATTTATGTTCAAAGAAGGGACGGACAGAACGGGTTTATCCCTGACCGATGTTGTTACCTCGTAAATGGCATGCACACCGTTCCAGGTAATAAGAAATGATATCTGTGGTGGGGAAAGCAGGGTCTCCCCTACTTTCACTTTCAGGTTCTTAGGTTCAAATGACATTTTTCCTTTCATTCGTTTTTCCATTTCTGACGACAGTTAATTGCCACACGTGCCATACAAATTCGCACTTCCTCGTCACAAAAGTGCAATTTCGGAAAACGACTCGAACGTTTACTTACGGCTTTTTATAGAACATCCATATATTTCACGAATTGTTGACAAGACGGAAGTATAAAAGTTAAAGGCATCAAACTAATTAAAAGCATCGGGCTGAGCCGGGGATTGATCCCGGGACCTCTCGCACCCTAAGCGAGAATCATACCACTAGACCACTCAGCCACGAAAAATCTTCTATCCCGAAAAAGTGACCCGATGATGGTTTAATTAATTAGGTAAAACTGGTTTTCGTATTTTACACAACATTTAAGAAAAGCCGGGCGCCCGGCTAGCGTGGCTGACATCGTCAGCATCTGTTAACGAATAAGTCGTACATTATGTACATACATCGATTGATATCCATCTAAATGATATACCTTATATAAGCATGCATTTGAAATGCAGTTACAAAGGGAAATAGCAAAAAACAGCCCAAACTCTTCATTCGAACACTTGATTTTTTTAAGTGGTATGATTCTTGCTTAGGGTGCGAGAGGTCTCGGGATCAACCCCCGGCTTAACCCCACATTTTGTTTCTTTTAGATCGGCAAGTAATACCCTTGCGCAAGAAACGCCAAACGATTACTAAGGAGCTGAAGGAACAGAAGCAGCATGAAAAAAATACTATCCGGCGAGCGGAAACAATCGACTATGGTCAATGCACTCGTCGGTATATCAAGAGAAGTGAAAGTCGCGCCCGTCGGCATCCCTTGTCGGCCACAATAGACCGCAAAACGTTGAGATCGTTGGAAGCAGGGACCGTGCGGATATCAAGTCGAATTGAAAAATTCTTGGAGTCACTTCCAAAAAACGAAGACGGAGAGCTCTTTCTGAAGGAACCTAGTGGGGAGAGAGAAATTCTTTATACATTCCACGCAAGAACGGACGATGAATTGAGTGTCCAAAAAGGCCAGCTGGTATGTCTTTCTTTCTGATTTTCAGTTTCCAGTTCAGCTTACCATTCTCAATACCACTGACCCCAATTGGAGCTGGGTCACTGACAACTACGGCAACGAAGGTTTTGTGCCTGCCAACTACTTTTCCCTCTACCAAAGCTTCTCAAGTGATGAGCAAAGCGGCGAATTGGATACAATGCTGGACTTCATTGTGGTGCAAGACTTTCGTGCCTTTGAAACTGTAGATATGTCTGTAAAGAAGGGAGAACGACTAAAGGCACCCTATGAATCTGTACACGGTTGGCTTTTGGCCGAGCGTACGAGTGATAGAGCGCAGGGTTTTGTCCCTGCTTGTGTCACTATCCTCGCTAGTGAGTTGTGAATAAAAACAGTTCAATGCATTTGGCGACACCAATTTTTCAGGACTACACGTGGGCACGTCAAAGTGATCTGAAATCAATGACCATATCCGTAGCCGTGTCCATAGTCGTCGTGGTCATGACCGTATCCGTGGCCGTAGTCCCCATGTCCATGATCGTAGTCGTCGTGGCCGTGGCCGTAGTGGTCGTGGTCATGGCCGTAGTCTCCGTGTCCATAGCCGTAGTGGTCGTGGTCACCCCCGAAGCCTAAAATGGATCGTCACAGGTGTCCAAGGGAGGTGGCCACCTTGAGCGGCGCAGAAGGCAAGGAGGGCAAGGAGAAGGACGAATCCAATGAGAGTCGACTGAGAGGCCATGGCGGATCGAGTGATGATAACTCCGAGGAGGTCGCGCTTTTATAGCTCCGAAATTAGGTCAGAAATCCTGCCGAAGCTAATTGTCGCTTTTATACGTAATGTAGGATTAATGCAAAAACCTTAAACAAAACTATTATTAACGAGATACTGAGGTCAACACGGGCAAAGAAAAACTCTGCTGATTTTGAGCAAAGTCGCTAAGTCGTTTTGAAAGATTTGTAAGCTAGCACAGTAGATCAGAAAATTTGAATGAAATTACGAGAAAAATTAAAATAAAATGAGTACCAGCTGATATACGGACACCGATAACCTCCTCACAATTGCCATCGAAGGCCCAGCGGCTGAGTGGTCTAGTGGTATGATTCTCGCTTCGGGTGCGAGAGGTCCCGGTTTCGATCACCGGCTCAGCCCAATTTTTTCCGTCATAGGTCTTTTTACAATCATTTGTGATTTTTCATTACTGTTCTCTTTTTTTGTTCAATGAACTTTTTAAAAAGTAATGTCACTCCATAAAGAATATCAACAAAAAAAAACCATAAAGAAAATCTCTTCAAATGATCTGGAAAAGCACTCTCCTTTGCAGTTGGTTCGCTCCATAACGGCGAAAAGTGCGTGAGAGCCGCGTTAGGACCTCTCCTTGCCCATTAATTTTGCTCGCTTTTTCAGCATCTGCACAGCGAATCCGATAATGCAATGCAATTGTCTTCCATCGGCATCCTCCCGTTCGGCGTCTTTCAGCTCACCACCTAAAGTCATTTTATTCCCAGTTTCTTTTTAGTATACACCGCCGCCCATCAAACGTCGCGCTTCCTCACGTTTTCATCCTTTTGAGCGGAAGTTATTTTATTAAATGTGGTACATGTCACAAGGAAAGCCCACCTGATACCAAGTCTCACATAACGCGCTGTTCGAATGATTGAGAAGAAACTGTTTTAAATGTCCAATGAAGTGGGAAATTAGAGAAAGAGGAAGTTCTTGCTGAGAATCACATTGAACGGCGACACAAGTTCGCGTAAAATTCGCAGCAACTCTCAAAGTTTTAAGTGATCATAATTTATCTTGTAGAAATTACCCATCTTTTCTAGAAGCATCACTGCGGCTATCTTCGTTTACTTCATCCTTCTGCGCTGTCAATCTTCTCTGGTTCACACACTACCTCCTCAAGGATGTTTTAAATGTCACATCTGTTCCTTCCCTTCTTGTGTGGGAGTCGCGGCCGGAAAAGGGCAATTGCAGCATGCAGGCGGAGCCTAAGTCCAAATTGCATTCCGTGACAGCTGCGCACGGGCAAGACCACTTTTCGGCGATCTATTTTAGTAGGCCCGGGCCTGAGCTGTCTTTTTATTGTTATTTTAGAGTTATTGCGTGCGAATTCAATTAGGTACTTGTCCGAGTCGCGAGCAGCGAGGGACGTGGGACGCCAGATGTTCCATTTTTCGTATGGTTTCACAGAAGGTTGAAGCGGATCTACTTCGGTATCTGTTCTTTTTAACGTTATGTATGACGACTTCTTTTATGCGCCGTCAAGGAGTTATGTAGGCAGCTGTCAAACTGAACTTGGGCGCAAAAATCACAAAAATTTCAGAATTATGATCAATATTTAAACCAATATTCACACCTTTGCAGTCGATTTCTATGTCCCCTTTTCCAGATACTTAAAATAGTGAGATACTATAGGCACATGATTTAAGTTGTAGCCAGAATTTTATCTAATATTTTACTTTGAAAGGAATGGAACAAGGAACTTATCTAAACTCTAAACCCTTTCTTTATCCCGAAGAAGCCTTGCACTGTTTAAATTAGTTCCCTTCTGAAATATTGCGTGGTTTCCCTGTCACCTTGTCGTTCGTCCTTGCTGTTGTGTTTCTAAAGTAGTCAATCTTCAATCATCCTTTGACATGCCTTCACAAATGTTTTCATCTGCTCATCTTTTAATCCCTAATGTTTTTCTTTTGAAGAAGATGGGCACATAAAAGGCTCCGTAACGTTGGTGCTGATAGACATTAGTTTCTGAGGTTAAGCGGAAGTTAAATAAGTGGTTTCTTATCGATAGATGACTTCTACAAAAAATCTTGGAAATCTCCGTAGCACAACAGTCTTTTAACCTCTTTCCTGACGGACCTATGTGCTCAACCCAGCCTACCTTAATCTCCTTAGAGAAGTTCGTAGAATTCCATTCTGTGCTGAGACTCGTCGAATTCAATTGATTTTATTCCTAAACCTAGTCTCTTTAAAATCAGGTTTCCGTCGTTTGTGGGAATTAGCGGTGGTGGAAGGCTCTTGCGGACGGAACATCTCAGCGGTCAAACACTCGGTACACCCTATAAATTCGATGTATCTGACATATTCGCACTTTAAGGTGCACTTTTACAGAACAAACGATCGGCACGTATCACTTATCAACAATAAGTAGGCGAGCTCCTCGGAACTTGACGACAATTGTCTTGTAGTCTTGGTCAGTTTGGCGAAATTCAATATATGAAAAGTTCGTAGATTGCCAGTAGACATGTACTTTGCCATTTAACAGATCTCACCGTTGCCTACAAAACGAACGGGCTCAACCTTTGAACGCCTTTGAGGAGTTCTTTTTCCATTGGAAACAGTTCTTGTGATAATGTCTTACGGTGCTCTGATCTTACGTTGTTGAAGACGAAGTTGTGCGGTTGCGAAACAACATTTTGACATATTCGAGCCGGATCTGTATGATGTTCCGTTCCCGTTCTACGTGAGAAAGGCATTATTTGGCGTTCCAATTAGGAAGGCCCCCATGCTGTAACAATGACTCTGGCTCTTTGTTAAATGCTAAGTAGCCGTTTTTTGTCGTTGCTCCGAGGCGGAAGTCTGGCCACGGACACATTTTTTCGATGATAATCGCTCAATTGGTTTGTGCTTGGCATGTATTTTACATGATAAGTTCTGTGCTTCCTTTTCTGCAATCGTAACAACCAGCACCCCAAGAAATCCTGTCACTGACGCGATGTTTAGTAGGCTCATTCCCTGGCGCCCCTTCATTAACATACATATGTCCCTGTCAGCCTGCACAATTTATGTCTGTAAAGGGGAGTTTGAGCGTCACACTCGGTGGCTGTTTCCCATATTCGATATGTACCAAATTCTATACAACTGCGTCAGCATTGACCAATCGTAGCCCTGTTCCGTATTTCAAAGAACCGAAGTTGTTTTTGAGCTTCCTTAGCAGCTCCTGCAACTGATCAATTCATCAGCTGTCTTACCGTGCTTTCCTAATTGGCCTTCACATAAATAATTTATCTTCACGAGTATTGCACAGAACATTAAATTACAATTTTCAAGTAGTCCCCCTCTATCAGCCGTTATTCTAAGCAACAGGAGCGGAGAATCGTTATTTACGCTTTTTTGGCAGCGGCCGTCTTTTTTGCTGCTGCGCCAGCAAAGAGGTTCCTCAGGCCGCCGAAGATGTCCGCTCCGTATCCCTGAGGAAGTTGCGGCGGAGGAGGAGGATTGTAGCCCTGAGGCTGGCCGTACTGTTGGGGCTGTGGGGCCTGCGGAATTCCGTAGGGTTGAGGAGGGCCGTACTGAGGCTGTTGTCCGTATTGGGGCTGCGGGAACTGAGGCTGTGGAAGGCCGTACTGAGGCGGCTGACCGTAATTCTGCTGAGGCTGTCCGTATTGCTGGTTTGGGGGTTGTTCGAAGTGTGCTGCCACCTTCTGGGTCAGATCGTGGGCGAAGTTGTTTCCGTAAGAGTCCGCTATCTTCTTCACTTCAATCTGCGGAGTCTTCGCACTTTTTTCTTGGTGAACCTCTTGGCCATAGGTCTGGGGAGTGGGGTGACTTCCATATTGGTTGTATTCACCTACAGAAAATATGAAAATGTAATGTGGTGTGAGAGCATACTTGGCTTGACAGCTTTTGGTGGGTTGTACGCAGAGGTGGCCGGCTTATAGGGTTGAGGTTGGTAGGCTTGTTGGTAAACCGAAGCAGCGGGAGCTTGCTGATAAGAAATTTGGGGAGCAGGGTTGTAAACAGGCGAAGCTGGCTGGTGATAGGTTTGAGGGACTGCAGGCTGCGAGTAAACAGAAGTAAGAGCATTGTAGGTCGGTTGTTGGGGTGCGTGGTGGATCTGGACCGACGCAGCTGCGGCTCCTTAAGAGGAATGACCATTAATGTTCGGTTATTAGGATGTTCTATTCCTAACTTATGGATCTTCGTCCTACCTTTAGGCTGCTCGTCGTAGGTCTGATGTGGGGAAAAGTATCCGGCGTTACTCTGCGGGTGACCGTAGACGTCCACTTGGGCATAAGGATTGACTTCAGGCGCGGCTTTCTTCGTCTCCGCGTGGGTAGAGGACTTGGTGGCCCAGGAAGTAGATGAGTCGTAGTGGGTTCGATGGCCGTCGGGGAAGTACTCCACTCCGCTAGTCTCCTCCGAACAAACGGCGCCGAGCAGTCCGATGACCACAAGTAAGAAAACTGAGGATGAATGCATGGTTCTGAGTCACATTCTGCGACGCTGGCTTAAATGCGCTAGAAGTAGGTCAACTACTTGTGCAAAGTCTCGTTTTTGTGCGATCTCTAGCCGCTGACCACTGTCGGTCCCATCAATTAGATCTGCAATTCCCAGCTACTTGGCGCTTTCGCTGCTTTATGACTGCTGCCAAAGGGAGACCCAAACAGCGTCGTTAAGTATTCATTGCTCTTAATGATGAGGAGATTTCTGCGGCGATGATTGGCGTCGGATTGGGAAACTTGAAAGCAACTTTGGGTTAATGGTACCCAGTGGACGGCCATAGGGTCATTAATCCTAAGCCTGTCCACTTGGGTCCCGCTATTTCCATTTCGCATCGTTCGAACGGCTTTTTGGGCTGGGCATTCCCTCCCTGATCTTTCCGACTGCCCTGTCCGCGGCTAATTACACGTCCAATCTGTCGCACTTCCGTGTCGCAAAGTTGTCCTTTGGAAAAATGTTCAGAAATTGTGATTGCTGCAAGTTTTTTCTACTGACTAAAGCGACCCTGAACAGTGCTTGAATTACAATTACAATTTATTTACGATATCACATTTATTTACAATGTGTCGCACCCCATATGAATCCAGTTGTTCACTTCTTCGGTCCTCGCACGCTGCTGCCATCTCTGGGTTCCGATCGTCTTCGT
>JADLIF010002057.1:0-27894 GCA_016648015.1 Steinernema khuongi | reverse complement strand
TCTTCTTCTTGTTGGCGGCGTTGGAACTACGGCATCCCTGGGGTTCCACTCCTTCTGGGAGCCGGGGCAATCATTTGATTGGCGGAGAATGGAAGGTCGACCGCTAACTCAGAGAGCAGCGGAACGATCCGACCGCTCACCACCGAGGCAAAATGAAAGATAAATGTTATATTATTGTAAATGTTATATCATGTTATACTATTAAAGACGCAAAAACGACGAAAGAAAAATGGCGTTCCTCGGGGCGGATTCGAACCATCGCCCTGTGGTCTACTAGGCAGCAATCAGAAGGTCGCTGGTTCGAATAAGGCCAGAAGCACATCATTTTTAAAATGCCTTCGGATAACGACTACAGTATGCCAGAATCGGGTATGAAAGGTCAAAAATTGGTGAACAATTTCCAGGACCTTCTTGACGCCTGCATTGTCACTAAAGGGAGATGATGTACAGAATTTTATGTATTTTGAAATAAAAAATCATTCGTTCATTCATCATTTGCTAAAGATCAAAGATTTTATTCCGTTTTAATTTTGTTTACTTCTGTTTCGCAGTCGCACAACGATTTTCCGATTGCCTCCCCAAATCGGATCCTCTAAATATAGGCTCAACATCGCCACTGTTTACAACTCCGTCCGAATTCGAGATGAGATGCGCTGATAAATGTGCGACAAGTGTGGAGATCGCCGATGTGCGAGTCCTGCTCGACCATGAAGTTTTGCGCTCTTAAGAGACGTCTTCCGACAGGAGTACATAAGCCTCCCTATCTGGGGCGCGAGAGGACCACTTCTGACGGAAGACGTTGTTTCTCCAGTGGGTCATCGCCGGGACAGTATACTTTAGAAAGCATTCGCAAGCGCCAGTGTTAACAGCATTTGCTCTCGGCTCTGATGAATCAGATTTTCGATGCAAGAGCCTACTCGCATATAAGAACTTGTGAGAGGCTTCCAGAACAAGCGCTCAATCTGCGATTACCACCTCACGCGTAACTTTCTTTAAAATGAGTTTAAAAATCCTGCTGGAGTCCAGAAGCATCTCTCAGTAAGTGTTCTTGATCATAAATCGCGACTATCAATAATTAAGTTTTAGATGATATTGTCGAAAAGCGCCCGTTTCGAAATAATATTGGCTTCCGTGGGCAAGTTCACTGGAATTTGTATCCTTGGAACAACACCGTTCTCCAACAGGCGATAGAGAGGTTCAACGGGTCTATGCCTCAAAGATGCAGACGACTACTCAACTTGCTAGTTCGTAGTGGGTGCACCTGTGTGGTCCTTGGTCCCTTGCCCTTGTCCTACAACACGAAGCCTGAGAGAAGTGCGGACCAACAACAATGGACCGTAGGCCATAGTCTATAGCTTCGCGTAAAACTGAAATGGTGCAACTAATTGTAAGAAGCTCACAAGGGAACCTCTTGAATGTCCCCCGGCGATCAACAGAGTGGGCATTAAGTCCAGCAGAAAAGCCTACCTAAAATGCCTAAAAGCTGTTCCAAAGTAATACTGTGATTGCGTTTACGAAACGCTCGGTGCGGGTTCGAATCCTACCGGAGTCACGTTTTTTATCTTCCTGTTGAATGCACTAATTTTGCGTTATATTGCCATTTCCGTTAGGGTTTTGCGTTAGGGTAAACGCGTAGTTTCCAGATAGTACAATTTTTATGTTTTTATGCACAATTTTGTTATGCATACTCCCTTGGAAAAGCTTAAGACACCGTATAACAGTATGCCGCTCCCGCATTGATTCCCTGTCGGACGGACGGACAAGTTAACAAGGTAAGTTTTATTGTCATTAATCCATCCAAAACCTTTCACAAAACGGGACACTTAGATGATTCCGAAGGTTATATCCGCCATCGAGCCACCCAAGAGCAACTCGTCCAGTCCAGTAGCCTGCTCCTTGTAAATATAAGAACAGTACACGCGGTTCTGGTATTGTGGAGAGGTCAGTTTGTGTACAGTAGTACGAGGGTGATGGACTTCGAACCGAAACAGATGCTTCGAAATCTCCTGCGCTTCTTCTTCGGAACAGCGCTCGAGGCCTCCGTTAAAGAGATCTTCGATGAATTCTGGGGGTTCGGTTGTACGGATCCGCATGACCACATACTTCCCGGACTTGGCCTCTGCGGTCTTCCAGTAGTCAAGTACGCGGAGCACAGTTCGGTGACACTCTGTATCGAGTAGTTCGAACTGGTCTTGAGCAAAGAGTTTCACCATTGCTTTGGACGCCCTTTTGTTCACTTCTTTCAGTTCTAGGAGATTACAGACGGTCAGTCTTCCGTTCGCGATAAGCTTGGAGAGGATCGTGTAAACGATCCCCTTAACCGGCACAAGTATCACCAAATTCTGTATGTGGCAAGTGGTCACCAAATCGATTACGTTTCTGGGTATACGCCTTGTGGCTAGCATAAGCAAGTGGAAGGAGTCTTTGCCCAGGCCTCGAACACTGTGAATTAGAGTGCGCAGGTCCACGGCGGGAACTCCTTCTCTCGTGTCGTGTGGCTCGAATTTGAGGTAGCCAATGGCAATATGGCGTTTCTGAACGGCTGATATCTTCCGGATCCGCACGAAACGGCTTCTTTCTTGATTGTAATAGTAATGACGGATTTTTCCGTTTACAACAAGAATCAGATAACGTCGGTGAACGTGCCGGGTGAGCGATAGGGCGTAGTCCCCGAAATAGCTCGTGAGTTTGGTAATCTCAGGTATATAGGCTGTATACCATGTGATAGCCGTTACAACGTCTTCGATGAAGCGGAGGGGAACGTCGTCCATTGCAGGAATCTAAAGCAGCGTCTTAGTAGTCGGAGAGAAAATAATTGTTCGAGTAATCACGCATTTGTTGGAGCGAAAAACGAAACCAAGGACCGTGCCGTCGACGTTGTAAAAGGTGGCAAACGTGCAAATATAACACGCTTCTTAGATCGTTTGCAGTTGCAGAACTTTTGAAAAGAATTAATTGTGTGAAATGTAGACTTCGGACGATCATTTGCACCTCTGCTCTGGACAATTTAAGAAAGAAGAAAGAACGATGAATATTATTTAGAAAACGACGAAAGAAAAATGGCGTTCCTCGGGGCGGATTCGAACCAGCGCCCTTTGGTTTATTGGGCAGCAATCGAAAGGTCTCTAGTTCGAGTCCGGCCAGGAGCACATCAATTTTTTAAAACGACTTTTCGCCTTCGGATAACGGCTACATTATGCCAGAATCGGACATAACAAGTCTTGGATCTTCTTGGAGCCATCATTTGCTGAAGATCAAAGATTTTATTCCGTTTTAATTTTGTTTACTTCTGTTTCGCAGTCGCACAACGATTTTCCGATTGCCTCCCCAAATCGGATCCTCTAAATATAGGCTCAACATCGCCACTGTTTACAACTCCGTCCGAATTCGAGATTCGAGGGTCCCACTCCAACCAGTTTTGACTCTCCCTTCCGGGGTCGTTCTCGTTGGGGGATTTTCAAACTGTCAGATTTTCCATTTTTCCACAACGACCTCTCACGAAGTTTTTCAACCTTTTAAATTTTCATCGCTGTTTTTCTCCTGGGCCGTGGCTCGATAATGTGTTGGAGTCTTGAAACTCTTGGTGGTCGCTTTCTGGCATACTGTAACCGTCATGTGAAGGCGAATAATCGATTAAAAAAACTGCTTCAGGGTGGAATCAAACCCGCGACATTTTGACCGCTAGCTAGTAAACAAAAGGTCGTTGGTTCGATTCCGGTCCGAGGCACATAATTTTCCTTTTGTCGTTTTTTTTTTGTTTTTTAGAGTGTTCAGCGTTTTCTTCTTCTCTCCGTGGTGTTTCAAAAAGTCTGAGTGTGTTTTGAAAATAAGAAAGTGTTTGACCTCAAGACGAGGTCTCCTTCTACTTCTCTTCACTCCCACGGATTTAACTAATATAAACAAAGCGATCGATCCATGAAACAGTGTAGGTTTTCAACATGCACTGAGCGCTGACGTCACCGATCGCGAAGAGGTGTGGGAATCGGGGGAGGCGATGGCGCCCCTCATCGATTAAGTTTCGTCTTTGACCCAGGGCGGTCGAATCAACTCGAGGCAAATCAAGTGCCCAATCCCATAAGCTCAAAGTTCAGCCCTGCTTGGTCGCTTCAACCTTACTTCCACCGCCACTTTCCCTTCTTTAATCCTGTCCGCCTCAAGGACGTTCCGCCGCACAATCGATTCCGCGTGATCCTCTTGTCCAGTCGGGTGACCAGTCGATCCCCGCGGCGCCCCGCCGCTCCCACTTTTGTCGAAATCGAATTTCCTTTTGCGCCTTTCCACGTCGTGATGTCACTTCGCCGCGCTCGCAAGCCCCATTGGACGCGATTCCACTCGACCGGAGCCTCTCAGGGCTTCCGAAGTCTGCGAGAGGCAGGCTTTGGATACTTCCCTCCGCTTGGCTGTCGAGATTAAATTGATACCGTTTCAAGATTCGCGGTGTAGTATGTGATTTGCATTGATTAAGATTTGTAGATTTTGAGATTTCTGAGAGACCTAAGGATGGAGGATGTGGTGAAGAGGAGTAGGCCTTACTTTACGGAGGGTAAAGTCGTGTTCTTCATCAGCTTCTTTTCACCAATGCATTAAGTTTACACTTATTGCTAGGCCGTTCCCTTGGCCCTCGTACAGCGTCGCAACGTGGTCAATCTTATCGGAACATCTGGGAAGAGCAAAAAAGTCCAGAACCTATCGATTTGCAGGATCTTTTTCTTTAGCTAGAACGTGTATCTTCCAGCATGCTTTGATACAGTAACCTCGGCTCAAGCTTCGACGCTTTCCCTGGGTGCATACGTAGATCGAGTAACCTCGAGATTTATTTATAGCTTTATTTATGTCTCCGGATTCATGGCTTATGCCATGGTTACGGTGGAATTTAGGTGGGCTGGAGCCTTCGGAAGTGACATCACCATGTTGGTCTCCAAGCCTATTAGCACAGCTGGTTTCTAAGCTCTCGAAGATCTCTAAGACGGTGATACATCTTCATGAATCTCATCGTTCGAACAAACCACTGTGCTTTGGGTGTCAGTTGTCCGGGCGTCCATGTGCGTACACTAGAGTACAACATTCTGGGACTTTTCTGTTTTTACTAGTCCAACTGTTGCTCCTAAAAGCTCCAATGTTCCCGGCTACAAGTTATTTGTAGTCCAAAAATCCAAATTTTCAACTCATCGAAATGCCCTTGTTCGGTTTGATCTCTCTGGGATTGATCGCCTCCAAAGGCAGACCCTCAAAGCCTAAATTGGCCGCGATTCCACTTGACCGGAGGCAATTCCGCGCTCCTTGTGGCCTCTCGTGCGACGAAGCAAACAATGGCCGAGAATCAGGGGGAAGTGAGTCAATTTCTAATTTTTTTTTTCGCCTTTTTTGCATAGGCTTCAGAAGAAAAAGAAATGCCTGAGGGTGGACTCGAACCTGCAACCTTCTGGTCGCTATCCAGTGCACAGACGGTCGCTGGTTCGATTCCGGCCGGAGGTTCCATTAGTTTTTCTTCGTTTTTGCTTCCTTTATACCATCCATCGTTTGTTTTCTTTTATTTGTTGTCTTTTAAAAAGATAGTGTCATAAATAACATCTGAACGAGCCTAACCAGGCCTTCAGTCGTTCATATGATAGGCCAAAATCCTGTCAACATCTAACTAGGAATCTTAATACTCCTAATTTAAACTGTGCTGTTCAGAGAGACTAATCTTTAAGCCTCGCTATCATCGTTTGTGATACTCCGTAGCCAGAGAAGAGTTGCGGCCTGCTTCTCGGCGACTGTTTGCGCTCTGTCGACGGCCGCGTCGCCCTCTCCTCCGCTCCCTGTCAGCCTTCTTCGGCCAATAAAAACCGTTTCGCGACGCGCTATACGGCGCTTCTCCGGCGCTTCTTCGGATCGGCGCTGTTCCTAACGCAAAAACAAGCGATGGGCGATTGATGCGGCGGAAATGTGCCCTTCGCCCCGAGTCCGCTCTTGTTTTCTCCGAGGAGTGACCGGCCTGTTTACAGAGCTCCCCACCAGCATTGTAGTCTCCTTGTGTTTGGTTTTGTCATGTGCGTTTTAAGCACTTTTCTGTGATCAGTTCGCGTGGCAGGGAGTCCATGTTGGTCCTGAGCCCCTTCCCAGTTGAACATCAGGATGGAACATGCTGTTTGACGAATGGAGATACTTTAAGATAGGGGTTGTTTGTGACCTTTTGTAGTTATTTAAAAAAAAAGCGCATTTTATGTCGTCGAATACCGGAATCACTCGGACCGGAAGTGGTCCTCTTTTACACAACTACTTTGTTTGGAGTGCACTTCTCCCACGCTGCATTCTTAGCCTTCCATAGGGTCTCCTTCTCAGCGATTGTCAAAGCCTATTCGCTTTAGCTTTAGTTAGGACGGCAATTTGATACTTATTGGCACTATAACAAATTACACCGTTTTCTTTCTTCACAGAGACGCCCACTTCTTGTTACATAAGAGCACATTTTTGGCTTCCCAGTGATCTTCTCGAAGCAGCTGAATCAAATTCAGAATGTCACTTCTATAGGACTTAACGTCATAAGCTCGCGCCCCACCTCGCCTTGTAATAAGGATCCAATTGGTGTCCTAAATTCAGCTTAAATGTGATGACTTAAAGTTAAGAGGCTTATCGTTAGGCGCGAAGACCAAGAATGCGATGGCGTGATGAACTGACGTTTAATGGTCATTCCCACAGTCAGGGGAGAGGGAGCGCGCTGTGCACCAAAGGGTCCCCCACTCTATGGGGAAGTGCAATAAAAATGATGGAAACGCCTAAAAATAGACGCAGATGTTAAGGCTAAAGGCAAAATCGATGACGTTTTGCCGGCATTTCCCTTCACTCGCTTTATGCCAAAGCGCCCTGCCTTCTACAGGGTCCGCGAGCCGAGCATGGACTCCGTGTACATTGTAGTATTAGCGTGGTTGAGCTACTTTCGTCCATTCATTGTTCGTCTCTCTCGAGTTTTTGTACGTGGTTCCGACTACTTCACATTCCCCAATCCCTCAAGGATTCTGTTCATTTCAGCCTAGAGAAGCTGCTTGTTTTCGTCGGTGATTCGAAGGTGTTCATTAGTGCTAAATTGTAGATACGTCCTGGCGATTTAGAGGGAAAACAATGCTTAGACCAGTGTCCCTTTCCTTATCGTCCACTTCAGGATACTGATTTGACAATGCAGGCGTCAAAACAACCGCTATCCGAAGACGAAGAGTCGTTGTAAAAAATCGTTTGCCTTAGGGTGGAGTCGAACCCGCGACTTTCTGATTGTTACCTAGTAAACAAAGGGTCGTCGGTTCGATCCCGGCCTAAAGCACATCATTTTTCTTCCAATTTGTTTAGCCTCCATTGTATAAGTTTTTAAAGTCGTTTTTTTCTTTTTGTTGTGCTCCAATATAAAGAATCAAATCAGCATATTTAACGCTTCTACGAGGCCCCTTTTTTTGACACATCGGAATCCCGATTTGGTTTCTATTCTTACATGACTCCCATTTGTTCAAAACTCCAAAGGAATCCATTGTGCCACGTTGTACGTTTTCAACAGTCTCCAGGCAAAACAAAGCCGTCTCTCATCCTTCAAACTTGTCATCGCATGCAAGCCCACTTCGAGGCGGTGATTCAGAATTCGCTGATTCAATAAAGGGAACTCGCACGTCGCTTTCTTTTTTCGCAAGAATGAATGCCTTTCGTTCTGCTCATTTTCCACTTTCATATTCAGTCTCCAATGTTATTATGCTGTGTAGTTGATCCTGAGATTTCCCACGAAATACTCAGAAATTCGGAGTTTTTGTTTTCGTGTAATATTTTGACTATGGAACTCATTTTGAGAAGTGTGAAAAACAAAAATGAGGAAGCTGGACCTCATACTGTAACTGTCATCTGAAGGAAAAGAATTGATCTAAAAAAAGACTGTCTCAGGGTGGAGCCGAACCCGCGGCCTTCTGATTGCTGCCTAGTACACAGAAGGTCGCGGGATCGATCCCGGCCCGAGGAACATCATTTTTCTTTTGTCGTTTAATTATTTAAGAGGACTCGGAGGTCCTTTAACGGGTGAGGCCTTGCCTTGCAGCCGTTGAATCCGGGCAGCTGTAGGCATCTCCTGTAGAAACTGACATCATATGCACTTTTATCTATGTTCTCGTGAAGCCACTTTAGTCACCTGCTCCGGTCACCTGGTTTCCCTTTGACGGCTGCAAATAAGGACCTTCCCAGAAGAAGTCTCTTCTTAAGAGCCTATCCTCAAATTCTTGGGAGTATATAACCGTCATCTATTTGACAACTTCATGACCCTTTTGCCTCCTTGTTACATCATTTGTTCCTTCTTGCAAAGCCACTCTTGCAAGCTTCCATCCCCCGAAGACCCACAAATTGAGTCACAAATCCCGACTTCTCCCTCAGTCCCACGAGGGTGCCACTAAACACCCCGTCAACCCTTCATCCTGCGCTTTTTCACGTCCGCGCCAACCGGAAGCTCCCATGCGATTCGCGATTTGTCAACGAACCACGAGAACCGAGTGCCGGGAACACGGGAGGCGTTGTTTACTCGCCGATCGTTCGTCGAATTCGAAGATCGCGGCGTTTCCTCCGCGGCTCACTTCATTATGCGCACCCGAAAGGCTTTTGAAAGAGGACGCCGCGGCGCAACAGAATTTCATCGATCTGTGCAGCCTAAAAACAGCGTGTCGGCGCAGAAGTGTCACACGCCGTCGTCCATCCGGTTGGTCCCTCCGACCGTTCTAGGGCGGCGAGTCGAGCAATTTTTCGTTTAAAAAAAGGTCGGACAGCGAACCGAAATTTGACGCTTTAAGGATCGAACTTTGAGTGTGGAGGTGTTCCATTTAGTGGCCCTAACTGTCGCCCTTTCTTTCACTGCTTCCTTTAGATCTTGAGGTTAAATCTTAGAGCTTCTTTTAGATGGGTCTTCCGAGGACACTAAAGACTTCAGAAGAGGATTGTAGATGGGCCTTTGAGACGTGGCTTCTTTTAGACCTAACAGTCTAGAAGTAGGACGCAAGATAGATCTTTAAACGGTTCTTACATCTGCAACTCCTATCGTATAAAGTTGGTATGGAGTCAGTGAAGTTTTCATCCTAAGTAAAGTTTTCGCTTTTCTATGTTTACGAAAAGTGTAGGAAGCAACGCTCTAACAAGGCTCTAATTGTAAGTATTCGAGTGTTTTTGAAGTAGTCTCAGGTCCTCTGATTACAAGTAGAAAATAGGGGTAGGGCTGCGTAGAGTATATCCATTCCATAATTAGCTTACCCAGTAGATGATATTCTTGATGTTTCTGTGCTTCTTAGTTGAGCTTATGCTCAATCCAGTGCTTCAGAGGAGCAAACGGTGAGCCAACAGTCAAAGACAATAAGGTCGAATCTGTAATCATCTGTTTGGGTTTCTGCTTCGTCGCCCTTTTTGGGTTTCTTTCATCGATACTCCGAACGTGGGCATTACGTCCTACCGTAAAGACGAAATTGTACATCTTCGACAAGTTAAAGCGAAAACAATGATTAAACATGCTTAATCATCGAATCCCGACACTTTTGATGAACCTAATGCCATGTTTATGAGCTGTTGTACAGCATAAGGGCTCCTCCTAATCCCGGGTGGAACGGTAGGCCTTCTCAGATAGATGTAGTAAGCTTTTCCTTGAGATAAAGGTCCTGATTGAGCCGCATGGTATCTACCCTCTGACAAAGCATCTGTTTTTCCCCACCAGGGTGGTCTGTTGACTCGGCGACGATCTGTTATCTCTCGCCTGTCCATACCGTAGGCTAAGACTGCCATGTGTGCTCTGTAGCGTCTTAGCTATAAACGTCTTAGCCGTCGTTTAACTCCATCAGTCCACCCTGGTTCCTAATGGGGCACAAGAGAAAAAGAAAACCCGATTAACAGGTCCCACTTCCTTCCAGCTGGACCTTGCAAGGCCCGAGATCTAAACGGATGGAATGGAGGAAGAGAAGGAATAACGATTTCCATTTGATGCTTTTTAATGGTGACTTCTCTATTCACATGCAAATTCTGGGCTAACGACGTTGCGGTCGCCGGCCGCGTGGATCCGTGTCACATCGGATCGCCGACCGATCGCCGCTGCTTATCGTCGCTCGACTGCCCCGGTTCTATCAGGGCGCCTCTCGTTTAGACTAATGTCTGTCAGACACGTCTCTGTGCACACATGGAGTCTGTGTCTGTGTCGGGCTCCTATCGACGCGTGATTAGAAGGACCGACGGGACCGTCGAAAACAATATCCCAAAGAAGGATTATTGTATGTGGACTTTAGCCACGGGAGAACGCGTCTTTGGGGGAAAGAAAACGGAAAAACATGCCTGTGGAAGGGATTGGAACCCTCAAAAGCCGTCATGCCGTTCCAGAGCTCTTGCGAGTCGGAGCTTCTTCATGCGCGTGATCACATAGAGGATCTGGTAGAATCTCCCATTAGTCTTATCACGGTTTTGACGACTTTACGCTTATGTGACAGTGCCTCTCCCTCGGAAGCGGACACTCTTCTAAGCCCGGAGCCTGTTTTCCTTGCTCATGCGCGCCAAAGTCCTTCTTTTGGCTCTCTGACGATTCTTAAGCGATATCAGAAAGGAGGGCCCGCGAATTTTTAACCGGGCGAGGGGGGCCCTCTGGTCCCGCCGCGATTGTCTTGCTTCTTCATCTGCTTGTTTGTGAGTCCACTTTGTCCTTCCCTAACGAGCTGTCAGTGTTTTGACCTTCTGGCGATGGCGAAGCGATGGTCCATCTTGAGCTCTTGTCAGTTGCAACTCCTCCAGCGCGCGTGCTTCTTGGAGCACAGCACTCGTTCGCCAGTTTTGGAGCCTTCTTGTGTCTTTCCCCTGTGGCAACCTTTTAATTAAAATTTAACTCTCTATTTTCGCCCATAAACCGCGCTAATAGTCCCATCTCCCTCATTTCACGCACGCAGCGGAATGTCCGTCAGCAGGGCTCAAATTCGGCCGTTGGGGGCATTTAATTAGCAGCGCGTCGCCAATTGGATCTGTCCGCCGCCGACGAGTTCCAGTCCTCGTTCATTTGCTATCTGGCGAACGCCAGGCCGTGTCAGCGCAGCCACTGTAGGCCGACTGTGTCGTTATCTGCGCCCGCGATGTTTCTTCTTCTTGTTCTCTTCTCAGCTGACAGTGGGAAGTGAGTAATCGCCGCACGTTCTTCAGAGTGTCCGGAGTCGATGATCGACGCGCCCTGCTGATCGTCTTCTATTTACTCATCGACCGCCTCCTCAGCCCCTAGCCCCTCGGTCAAGACTGGACGATGGCGGACTGGCTCCAAGAAGGTTTGTTTTGCTCGTCACTGGCTCTCTCTTCACGGCGATTTCAGGATCACCGCCAGAGGCGAAGCGCGAGATCGACGCTCCCGTGGGACCCTTCTCCGCCACCGAGCTGGCCGACGGCAGAATCCTGTGCTTCGAGGAGAAGTCCAATCGCGTCGTCGCCATCGACGTCAGTGATGCCAAGCTGCGCCGGGGCTACTTGGTGGCCAAGCAGTTCAGCTTCGAGAACTACTACTGGTGAGTTGGGACCACGGGACCTTCTTCTATTGTCACGGTAGGGTATTACTTTCGATCTCTACCCTGTGGTGCTAACTGTATGGCTTCTTCTGGGGCTTATCTACAGTCACGTGGAAGGGCAAAGGACAGTCCCTGATCCGGGCTTCTTGTGCTTCTTTAGAAACCTATCCAACTTGAAATGATTTTCCTATTGTTTGCTTCTTAATGTCTTTCTTGTTTTCCTGTATGTTGGGAACTCGTACTTCTTGAGCATTCGGGGTGTCATAGAGCCACTAAAAAGAGGTTCTTGGCCAGACCACTAGAAAGACATAAATCCCAGGATTCTTCTATTTTGGGGCCAGTAATGGAAGTATCCATGTTTCTCATTCCTATTTGCTTTCAGGTCCCAAATCCTCTCCGTCACAAGGAACATCATCCTCTGTCTCCTGAAGCAGCACAAGTCCAAGATGTTCTACTTGGTTTCGTTCCGCCTGAACGACGAGAAGAAGACCGTGTCCGTGGTTTGCAAAAGGCGAACGCGGATTCGCGCCCAAGGATACAGGGTTGGTCTCCACATTATTTTAAAACTAGAACCTTCTCTTCAGGTCTCCTCACAGAGAGGCACCAACGGCACCTACTACTTCGGATTCTGCAGCCCGACGCCGTCCTCTCAAGAAGCGAACGCTTGCCGGAAAGTCTCCGACCGGAAGCTGTTCCTCAACCAGATGAAGAACGACGAGTTCGCCGAGTCCAACAAGCCGACGGTGATGTCGGTCTCTTCGACGGACTCCTCCTCCTCGGATTGCTCCAATTCGCAGCCGGACGACGACACCGTGGCCTCCGCCAAGCACTACGAATCCGTGATCCTGCAAACGACGTGTGACGAGAACGGACAGATCGGGGCCAGGATTCTATCGCTTGGCAAGGAGCGACTGGAGATCGCACTCCGGGAGAACCTGGACGAGGTCGTGAAGAGGAAAACGCCCTTGACTTCCAACTACATGACCGAGTAAGTGTTTATTTTAAAGAAGACGCGCCTTCCCATGGATGCGAAGGTGCTAGGCCCCGCTTTATCATTGCCTTCTTGCGGAGTCAGTCGACCATCTTTCGTATATTTGGGCTCGAAGAAGTGAACCCAAAAGAGACCTATGGGGTTTCAATCCAAACGTCGACCCAACCCTATCGCAACCTTCAGCTACAATATGGTTTCAGGCTACCGCACAGCAATCTCTCGGACCCCTTCTTCTTCAACTCGCAAGCCGTAATCATCGACAGATCCGATCCGTCCGTTGCCTACGCCGTCAAGACCGTAGATGATCCCGAGAATGGACTATTCGCCGCATTCCAGGCAAAGCTGAAGGCCATCGCTGGGTAAGGCTTTGGCGCCCGATAGACCTCCCTTTGTTCCTGTGCTAGAGCTTCTTAGGTGCCCTTAAAATCCCAGTTAAAGAACAAGACTCATTTGATTCTTTCAGGATGACTCCAAACTCTCAGAAGATAGTCTTCCGGCAGATCAAGATCGACTGTTCGGCCGGGAAGCCCTCCTCTGGGAATACCATCTGGAGCAACGTCACCACGCATTACCGCACTGGATCAGCCTACTGCTACGTCCAGGTAGGACCTCGATCTGTGATCCCAAGGAATCATCAAACTTTCAGGACAAGGAGAGCGACACTTGCAGCCTCTGGCGCTTGGAACTAGACCAGTCGTCTTCTTCGGACTCCGAGACCCCTAGCCTTCCGGACGAACAGGCCAAGGAGGTAGACCACCCGATCGTCGAAGTCCACTCGGACATGGAGGGCACGAATCTTCGGCGGAAGTCCCCATCCAAGGAATGCAGGACACTGGTGCGGATCGACAGCGACGGCACCGTAACCCCGGAGACCCACCATCGCGTCCCCTCGACCAGTGCCAGTCGAGGGAGCTCCTCCACCCATTCTACTTGTGAGTGTTTCCATGGTCCTCTTGTACTATTCCTTGTGTTCCTACAGATGACGAGATTTCCCTGGAGCCTTATCCCCACGAAGCGACGCCAGTAGGGCCCTTCCGCTGGGTCCCTCTCGGGGAAAGCCGGGAGTCCATCGGCGACAACATCGTCCTGCGCCTCGAGGAGTCCACCGGACTTTGCTGCGTCCGCAGCACCAAGAAGCCCTCCAACGGACGCGAAGACTCCAGGCACTGCTTCATCCTCTTCCCGAGCCAGGCGCCCACGGCCGTCTTCTAGGATCCCGGGACTTCTCCTGGTGCGCCTTCAGCACCAACAGTCCGAGAGTGTATATATGGATGTGCCCCTGTGATAACCTTTTTGGCCCTGCGTCCTTGCATTGTACATAGGATTAGGACGCAGGGCCTTATATATTTATAATTTGAAGATTTTTTAATAAAAAATAATTTTTAGTTTGTCGTAGTTCCATGGCATGCAAGACGACTCACCGCTCAAGAAGGGACTTTTATTCATTTGATCACAGCGGAGGAAGGTGGATGGGCGAAGGCCTCTTGAAGGACCTCGGCGGAGGCTGGAAGACGTTCTGCCGCTGCTGGAGAGGCGGAGGCGCCTCGGAGCGTGACCTCAGCGAAGCGGGCGGTCGACGACCGTCCCGGATCCTGTTCGGGAGCAGGTAGATCTTCGTGGAGCTGGAAGAGAAGCTAGGAGGAGAAGTCTGAGGGCCGGGCCTACTTCTGGTTCTCGTCGGTCTCCACTTCGGTCCGTCGGAGTCGCGAGGAGCGGACGCCATACCTCCGGAGGCAGAGATCGCATGCAAATAGAAGGTTCTGGAGCCGCGCCGGAGGGTCCTCCACCTGAGGATAGCGAAGGTCGGAGACGACGAAGAGGAGCTGTAGAAAGCCGTGGAATGGAAGACCTGAGAGAAGATCAGAGAAGAAGTCCGAGCCTCCCCACCTGCTTGGACGCTGTCCGAAGTAGCGGAGAAGAAAGAACTGATTTGAGCAAAGTGTGCCTCCAAGGCGACGTTGGGGAGGACTCCCGTGAGGTTGCACTTCCTGAGGAAGGTGCGGCAGCCGGCGACCGAGATCGTCGTCGACCTCTTGAGGTTCACGAACTGCAGGAACAAGTAGACGGCCCGGTCCAGGAAGAGAAGGTGGCTGCTCACGTGCCCGTACCTCCCAGGGAAGATCTGAACAGGAGGATGAGGAGCCTCTGAGGGCGCCTACTTCGGAGAGGTGGGGTCTGCGGATCTTCTGCGCGTCGTCCTGGCTCCGCTTGGAAGCGCGGCTCGAGAGGGAAGAGTCGGGACTCGCGCGCGCGATGTACTCCTCTTCAAGAAGGTCCATCACTAGGAGCAGGCAGTCCTTCACCAGGGGCACTTTGATCACCTGAAGAGATGAGGAGCGTCAAGAAGGGAGGAGGGCTCACCTCGTCGACGATGGACCTGACGGCGACCTCCTCCTGCTCGTCACCTTCTTCAGCCGAGGGGATCACGTGCTCGATGGTCAGCGACGGCGCCGAGTTCACCTCAAGGAGGATAGGCTCGCCGCTCTTGGTCACCAGGATGTCGAAGCCCATGATCTAAGAAGAAAGCTAAGAAGAAGGACCCCCTCGCCCACCTGGAAGCACTGGGGCCCCGGCGTCCCGTAGAAGTAGTGCTCGTAGTTGATCATCATCTCGGGGATCATGGCGATGACGGTCTTGATGATGATGAGCTTGATGTTGTGCCAGAGTCGCCGCGTGCGGACGCCCTTCGCGTCCATCTGGTAGAAGACGGTGGAGAGGAGCCGCTTGCTGCCCCGGAGCTGGTCCTTGAGCGAGTTGGTGTGCACGTAGGAGTTGTGGCCCTTGTTCAGGGAGTAGTTGGTCAGGTGCGCGTAGAGGTTCTCGAAGTTGGAGGAGGTCGGCGCCGAGTACTTCTCCGTGCAGAAGCGGGCCATGCCTGGAGGGGAGGAGGTGGGTCAAGGTCTCAGGGGGCCTACCTTCCCTGGCGACGTAGATGGAGAGTGGATTGAGGCTCTTGATGACGGCATACACGCGAAAGTCGAACTTGAGTCCGTCGGAGAGGAGGAAAGGGTCCGCCACGTACTCCTGCACCAGCTGCCTCTCGGAGGTGTCCTGGATGTCACCGGGCTTGTTGATCAAGTAGATGCCCGTGCCCTGGGCTCCTGAAAGAAGAGGTCAGTGGAGATGGCCTTCTGGGAGTCGGACCGTCGTCGGGCTTCACGATGAACCAGCGTGGGTGGGAGGCGGAGGAGGCGCAGAAGGCTTCGAAGGCGGCCAGCTGCTCGGGGATGAACCAACTCTTCGGGTAGAACTGGTACTCGTCCGGGAAGAGGCGCTGCATCGACTGGAGCGCGCGGGTGAGGGCGATCTTCTTGGACAGTTCCGTCATGTCTAAGACGAGATCGTCAAGGAGACGTCTACCGTAACCCGACTCACTGGGAAACTTGTTGACGCGGGAGGTGGGCGCCGTGACGACGTTCCGGAGGTCCTGGTAGACGACGTTGTGCCAGTAGATGTCGCACGGTCCGTCTTCCTTTCCGCTCGGAAACTACCGTAACCCTCGGAACCTTAGTCTGAGCTTAAGACTTACCTCCTGCATGTTGAGTCGGCGCGCGCACATGGACACGACGCGGGCGTTGCTCTTGGCGCGGGAAGTGTCCACGGAGACGTCGTAGGAGTGGAGGAGCGAAGGACTGTCGAAGGGCCGCCGGAGGGACCTTCTCAAGGGGCTGGAGTGGGTCGAGGAGACGGAGCCGTCGACGCTCGGCACCTCCAGCATCTTCGCGGGCGTCGAGACGCGCTCCTCGACCTCCTTGGGCTCAGAATCCTTGAGCTCAGGCTCCTCGGCCTTCTTAGGGCCCGAGGGCCCCGGCACCACCACACTCTTCGACGCGAAGCAGCCCATTCATCTCGCCCCGCGCGGCTTTCCGCCTTTTCTGTAGCGGAAGGGTTTTTCTGAAAGGTTTTTTTGGCGTTTAGTTACGCGCCACTTGGCTCCTCGCGGCAGTGACCGGAAGTAGGGAGAGGCCGAGGCTGACCCGGCCAGCCAAAGGGCAACTCGGAGGGAAGAGAGTGCCAGGCGAGGCCGGAAATAGGGACAGTTAGGAGATCCGTGGCCCAAAATTGAAATCTTTTGGTTTCCTCCTCTGAAAAACCTCCTAGTCTAATCTCCAAGAGTTTATGGACTGCAGCTACAGTGAGGTAACCCCTGAATCTATGTCCGATCTATGGTCCTGTGCCTTTTCTGTAGCGGAAGGGTCTTTCCAGTCGCCTAGACCTCTTAGTTCCGCGCCAGGAGTTCCTCGCCGAAATGACCGGAAGTGGAGAGAGGCCGCGCCTGACGCGCCAAAGGACAAACGGGTGCCAGGCAGAGGTGGGCCAGTTCTAAATTTTGGAACCTGAAATATGAACAGGGCGAGTCCAAATTTGTGTTATTAGAGCAGTCAAGTATATCTTGCCAGAGAAAGGTCCCTCTGAACATAGGAGAACAATGGATCTTCCTGTACCTAAACAGGTTAAAAAATCGAATGCATAGTCTTCGCAGACCTAAAAGGAGCCTGACGGTGTTTTTTGGCAAAATTCAGTCAAATTCAGCAAAATTCAGCTTTTCGCATTTCAAAGATTTCTCCACTTTGGATGGTCCTTTCTACGTAAATAGAGAACGACGATTTCAGAGGGAGAATCGTGGGAAAGGAGCAGAATTTCCATAGACAATTGCCCATTGTTTGCTATAACCTAGAACGGCCTTTCTGAAGAACACTTAAGGATCCATTTGCACCCTGCAATTTCCAGGAGGATCCATCTATATCCACGTCACTTGATCATTGATCATCTCGATAGGAATAGAAGATGTCAAAATCTTTAACAAAAGGTATTTGAATATAACTTTTACCAGCTTCTCCTATTCGTCCAACCCTCGAGGACCTCCTTGGCCCTAGAACCCAATTCCTGAGGTCCAAGCCCACCCAGGGATACGTATAGCGGCGGGAGAGGGAGGGGAAGCCTTGGGAGAGGGAGACGAAGCAACGAAACAGCGGATTAATAAGCGTCGGCGCCGGTGCTAGGCAACAAAGGGAAAACAGAGACACGCAACAGAGCGCGGCGGGACCGGAGCCTCGAGGAGGACAAGTCGAGGTCGCCGCGAGACGTCGATATGTTTCGCCATTTATAGCGCGCGTAAATTATTCGCGCAATTTAAAAAATTGCAGCGGAGGGCCGAGGAAGTGGTTGGAGCTCGCGGTGCAGACGGCCGCGTGGGAACGCCGGCTTCTTGGACTTGGAGGGAGACCCTAGAGCAGCGGAAGGTCTTCAGGAGAGGTGATGTCATAAGCCACGTGACCGAAGAAGGGATAAGGTGCGATGACCAGGGGCGACCCCGCGCAAAGATAAGTGGATAGGTTGGAGGGAGAGCGTGGGATACATTTCCAAGTTTGAAGACTCAAGATGCTTAGGAGACATCGCGTCATATGTCACTAAAGCTAAGAATAGCGTCCTTGTTATCCGGGATCGATTAGCACCGAACTTAATAGCCAATCGGGTCTTCCGATGCGATGATGTGGATGGGTCGGCCCTTGTTTTGGAACGGCCCACGGCACGCTGTCCGGCTTCTCGGACTTAAGTGTGTGAAGGACAGAAAAGCAGAAGGTCTTCTGGAGGGGTGACGTCCCAGGCCATAAGTGCTCCTTTTGATCTCTATGAAGGATGGGAGCAGAATCAGTACTCAGCAGAATCAGCAGAATCAGAGCCCATTCGATAGTCGAATAGGTCACCGAAGAAGCTGTACCGATCCAGGGGATAAACATATCAAAAGCAAAGCAAATGAAGTTGAATTGCACTACAAACAATGCCATAATTCAAACTGAAACTATCGTACGAGAGTCAGTTGAGCCTTCTAATTGGGTGCTGTCAGGTTTCTGGACCATAAGAATCGGTGCTTATCTACTTAAAGAACATATGTACTCTTAGGCAGAAGAGCATATTGACTGCCAACACGTATTCATAAAAGAAGACTCCAAAAGACTCTACCGGGGCCCAGTTAAATAGCTCCCCATCCCAATTCCACTTAGCAGTGGGTCAACAAGAACACAGCTATCTTTAGCGAAAGCCTCTCTAGTGGGGACGCATTCACCGAAGTGTTTATGCTCAACAGAGAAAGCCGAACGGAAGGATTCCTCAGAGACCTCTTCGCGTTCCCTCAAGTTGCTATGGCGAGGCTCCCGCCACGGAACAGCGCACCGTTGCCGGGCGTCGGAAACCTGTGACAGGGGCCTCTGGTTGGCGGGATTGTAGCGCCAAAGTATGAAAGCGCCCGAGAGAGTCCATTGACACGTCCGCGCGTCCTTTCGCTAATGAGAATCGGGGACGTTCTGGGAAATGTCGTCCGTGTTGACAGCTGTTCCTGCGAGGGGAACACATAAACACAGCAGGTGAAAGTGGGGAGGAAGTAGGATTGAATCCAGTTGCAAAGAAAGACTTGAGGAAAGGAGAGAAAGGAATTGGACTGCTTGGTCCGAATATCACCCTTTCTCTAAGATTTGGAGATTTCTGCACACACTCTTCAGCTTGCAGTGGAGTGGATCCGAACAAAGGAGCCTTAGTGTAAGAATTTAATCTGCAAAAGTGGGTTATCCGAAGACCTTTTACGGTCCAGGCCAAATGCCATTCGTCAGCCTTCTTTGCTCCGTACTTAAGCGCCATGATTCTGCCTCATGAATTCAAGCCATTGTGAAGGCACTGTGTGAAGTGCCTCTTTTTCCAGGGGACTGATTCCACGAGAAGTGCAGCCGGTCGTGATCGTCTTGTTACCTTTCTGGAAGTAGAAGCACTGGAAGGCGATAGGGCAGAAGCGTTTGAGGCCCTCAGTGATTGTCTTCGAAATGATGGCGTCACTGAAGAAGGCTGAAGGTGGGGCCGAAATGTGCATGATCAGGTAAACGTTCTTGGTGGCGTTGGAAGTACCAACAACATACATTTTGAGGACTCGAGTGTATACAGGAATGACGGTGTTGAGAGCACTCCGGAATGAAGAACAGATCCTTTGGAGAAGAGTCGCCAGAAACGGGCACCATATCTACTTCCAATGAATCTCCCACTTGCAAGTTTATCTTTGTATTCTTGCGCTGCGGCTGACCAATCTGTTGTCCGCACCAGTGGACTGAAGTTTCAATTGAACTATGACAGAACCAATGGTCGTAAGGTCTCAAGCGTTTGAGCATACTTGTTAAACGCATCTTTATTCTTCACACTAATCAAAGTGCAAGGAATAATGATCGGAATGGGAGGGAGAGGGCCACTTGTCCACAAGGCTGTAAAGATAGGTGCTTCTGTGATTACATTTCTGGCTTCAGAGCTCAGAACACCGAGGACTCTCGCCTTTTCGGCGCCCAGACGAAGTTGGAGAATCTGGGTCTCGGAAGGTGAGTAGTGGTGGCGCCAAGCAGCCCGCCATTCAGAGGTGCGCGCAATCCGATTAGTCCGCTGACCGCGGCCTGGAAGCGCGCCACTCGGACCGCCGACTCGCATCCTCCTGTCAACAGTTTTTATTTATCGAAGGGCGACTGATAAGGGCCACTCTTCCCTTCTTGTCAGCACCATGTTCGCCCTGCTTCTGCTGCTCGTCTTGGGCGCCTTCTTCTTCTGGAAACTCGCCAGGGAGCGCCAGAAGGTCGCGAATTACCGGCACAAGTCCGTGCTCGTGACGGGATGCGACTCAGGTCCGTTTTTCTCCGAGTTTTGTTCTCTTTCAGAGTTTATATAGTGCTAGTAGTGGCTATCACTCAATGTGACCATAACCATGACTTTGGCCTTCCCTGTTATGGTTTTTGCTGTTCCATTGCACTACATATGCTGGATACACGAAGAGCTCTTCTCAAAATCAGTGGCTTCTTTTCAGCTACATATCTTTGGCTACATCGTTCTATGTCATCCTAACACAAAAACCACCGATCTTGCAAATATTTTCGATGCAAACAACAGGCACGACGTTGTTTACAGGTGTGACTTGCTTGTTGTCCTTCTTTCGGCGCTTCTCTGTGTTCCTTGACCTCTCGGGAAGATGGCAGCTCGTGACGGCACCCGGAAGACTCCACTTTTAAGGATCTTTCCGACACGCTTCTTTTAATTTGATTCCATCTCTGATAGAGACGTCTCAAGGGTCATGTCAAAGTCTTTTCCGTGTGAAGAGAAGCAAGTGGGTCCTGAGACGAAGACGCATATGACGGAGATGTATTGGAAGGGAAATATCGGACCACAGGGGCCTAAGAAGTCCTGAAAACGTGTGTCTCACAACGAACTCTTTGAACAGTCAAGAAAGAGGTGAACTGCCCTCCCCCGATCACTGGGGATGACTTTTACCATAGGACATTTTGTAAATGTCTTAAACAAGTTAAATGTACTACTATTGCCAATTCTTGCCCCACCAACAGGAGATTACGGTCATTCTAGGCTTCGGGAAGATGTTCGCGCTGAAGTGCCTCTCGGAGGGGATGCCCGTCTTCGCCGCCTGCTTGACAGAGGAGGTAGGCGTCCCACAGCGAAGAAGAATCCACCGTGTTCCAGGGCAGACGCGGGCTCGTCGACAGCGCCAAGCTTCTTCCGGGTCGGCTCCACGCCTTCCAGATGGACGTGACCAGCGAAGAGAGCGTCAAGAAGGCGAGACAGTTCGTCGAGGAGCGTGCGGGTGCCTACAAAGGTTGGTCCCACCGCGGACTTCCCGGTCTTAACAGGTTTCTTCCTCAGGCCTGTACGGGATCGTGAACAACGCGGGTGTGGCCAGTAACACGGCGCTGGACGACTGGCTGACCCTGGAGGACTACCGGAGGGTCGTCGAGGTGAACACCTTCGGCGTGATCCTCGTCACCCAGACCTTCAAGGAGCTTGTCAAGCGCACCAAGTAGGGCCCTGTTCTAGAAACGGACGTTGAGCGTCCTTAATACCGGCACTTAAAGCCGGGCCATAGTTTTACGCCAATGGCGTAGCGTAAATCTGTTTTTCGCTTTTTTAGGTAACAGGTTCGACTCGCGTCAATCTTCGCCGTACGCATATTGTAGTACGCGAGACGCGCTTTCTTATGATAGCAAGGACCAGCGCAACTGTGCGACAGGCGCAACTGTACGCCGCTTTACGCCAGGCGTAAAGCGGCGTAAAGTAAAAATGGCAAATGCGAAGTGGATAGCGCACAGTTGCGCTAGTCCTTGGTATCATAAGAAAGCGCGTCTCTCGTACTACAATATGTGTACGGCGAAGATTGACGCGAGTCGAACCTGTCGCCGAAAAAAGCGAAAAACAGATTTACGTTACGCCGTCGGCGTAAAACTATGGCCCGGCCTTTAATCTCTGTCCTCAGAAGGACTGAGAGGCACTGAAGCCGACTCAAAGGGCTCGTCCTAGGGCCGAGTCGGTTCCTCTGCTCAGTTTCGCTGTTCCAGGGGAAGGATCGTCACCACAGCCAGCATCTGCGGCCGACTCGGACTCCCCGGCATTGGACCCTACACCGTGTCCAAGCACGCCGTCGAGGGCTACTGTGACGTCATCAGGTGCGTTGCGAGACCCCAGTGGTCTCTTTCAAGCTAAAGTCCATAGAAGCTGGGATAGCGGGCTTGCAGCCTTCTGAATTTGGTAACATAAAGCCACTTTCTGGGGGACCTATCTAATTCTACTAGCTTAAGCCTTCCGTTACAGGGGACTTTCCGAAACGTCCTCCGGCGAGTGAGTACAGCGCTAGATATGCCTATGATCAATAAGGTCCCCCAAAGTGTCCAAAAACTGAACGTAAAACGTTTTTGTGCTAAATTTTTTATTTTTTCCATAAGTACCAAGAGAGGAAAAAAGCTGGCATTCTGTCAAGCGCACCCTGTGGTAGAGAGCACAAATGTGAGTGAGAACAAACGAAGACAACAAGGTTAGATTTTGTGGTTGGTATCGTCTTTTCCATAATCTACTACTTGTCCCTGCAGTTGTTGCCTAGCAGTTCCACCACGGTCTCCCAAGGGGAGCCAATTTCAAAGTAAAATTCTCATCGGGAAGTCTACGGCTCCATGTCCAGGAGCCAAGACAGAAAGGGTGCTGCTCCGGCCAGAAATCAAGAAAAGCCTTCTGCTTGGAAAAGTAGCCTGGACGGCAGATCGCGGCATACTTGGTGTTGTTCGCTAAACGGCTGCGTTCTCAGAGCTCCAGCACTTCGGTGGTGAATGTCTCGATGTCCATGCAGGAGGGTAACTTAACCTACTTGAATCCAAGTTTTGTGCAGTGGTCAAGCAACAGGGGATAAAATTCTGAATAAGATAGGCTAGAAAAGTGGAAATATTCTGAACTAAACGTGGTCTTGAGACGATACTCTCCTCGCGGAACTAGAACATCCGGAGAGCCACAAGACCCTTTTCCACGGGTTCGTTCTAAGCACACTGCCTTCAGGAACGAACTGGCGGCCTTCGGAGTCAGCGTGAGCATCGTGGAGCCGGGCTTCTTCCGCACGGCCATGACCGACTCGGGTCGCGTGACCGCGCAGATCAAGAAGCTCTGGGAGGACGCGAGTGCGGAGACGCGTGAGGAGTACGGCGAGAAGTTCTTCACCTTCTGTAAGCTTTTTTTCCCTTCGGGACCCACTTTTCCGCTTCAGACCAGGAACGAGCGGGGGCGATGATGGAGGCGATCTCGTCGGGACACACGGAGCTTGTCGTGGAAGCCTACTTCCACGCCATCACGGCCCTGCACCCCCGCTGCAGGTACCACGTCGGCTGGGACGCGCTGCTTCTGTGGGGGACACAACCGGTCCTCGGATGACTTTTACCAGTTTAGATTTGTCCCGCTGTCGTTTCTGCCCGCCGAAGTGCAGACCTTCTTGATCACGGCGGTCCAGAAGCTCCAAGGGTTCCCAGTCCCAGCGACCATCGAGAGAGACGAGATTTGAGTTTTACAAATACTTGTGCATACTTGAAATAAAAAATCTTAAGTTTCTCTGAGAGCCGACAATTGGAGGGTTTTGAGGTCACAGGAAGACCAATAAGTATACCGTAAACCTTGATAGAGAGAAGTACCATATGACAAGTCTTTTGGGTCCACTTTCATAGGTTATCACTTTACACGAACAGCGTTTAATTATTTATTAACTTTTTAAAATGAGAATATGCCATCTACTTCAGAGCACTTCCAGCACTCCAGGCGCGCATTTGAGCTGGCTTATCTCCAGAGCTGTCATCGGGTCAATGACAGCTCTACTCATCTCTAATGGTTATTCCGGAACAATTCCTCTTATTCTTAAGAACAGTTTGGTACTGAAGATAGGTTCAAAAGGTTACGGTCGAGGGAGTACGCTTGTCATGTGAAATGCTTCGGTGGTGATGATTCGTTGTTAATCCTTATTTCGTATCCTTATTTGACTCATATGGCTGTGGGTAATGATAATGATCGAATAGTTTTCCAGTATCTCTCAAGAAGTCCACGCAAGGTGGCCATTACAAACAAAACCTGTGATTCTACTGTTTGAAGCCTTTAAAGGCGATGAGGTTCAATGTTCGTGGTTGATCGGCCACCTCTGTTCCACGGGCCTTATCTTATCATCATTTCAGTCTTAGAGTCACTGTAATAGCCGGCCGTGAATTCCACGTATCGGTAAACTTCACATGACGTGATGATAAACAACCTGGCCTCGATTGTTTTTGTAAATATGTAGAAGTGATTCCATTGTCCCCAAAGGGTCGTGGGAAAGTCCAGAAGTGAAGTAGACACACAAACGCTCGTCACTTGTATTGTTTGCTTTGTGCTTGCGGGAACTGTTTGCCACATTTCGACTGAATCATCGCAGAGATTCGTATGTGTGTTTATCATGATGCGACTCAGATGGAAATAGAACAAAGAGTGTTCCCAAGGAGTGACTAACTCTGATATGACTTGGAAACAAAAGACCATACCGTAACTTACAATGGCCAAGAAGCTAGGACATAGAAGAGAAAGCATCCTAAGTAGCTCACAAGTAGCATCAAAAGGGGAATAAATGGAAAATAAAAGAAAATAAAAAGTTTGGCCCCGGACGGGATCCGAACCCCGGACCTGTGGACTGGTAATTACCGCGCAGAGGGTCGCGGGTTCGAATCACAGAGGGTTTTATAATTCCTTTCCCTTCGCCTACTCATTTCATCAAAAACCGTTTCGTGTCCTGAAACGATATGTGCCTTGCCAAATCGTTATGGGACACAAAAACCAGCGTCACAGCTTACCCACCGCATTTGTGCCCCTTGGCGACGAGTGTATCCCAATGACGCCATCGCTTTTTCTGTCCGATTTCCAGATTATGGCTATAATTGCACGCAAATTGAGTGCATTCCCGGAACTAAACCCATTTGGTGACGCAAACGGTGCCTGCAGAAGCGCCGCGTCACTGGACGTAATCCACGGAAAAACATCCATGCGGCTTCTCGAGCGGAAGGAACGCCACAAAGGAACACAAAAGCGCCGAGATCAAAGGTCCTGCTTGAGAGCGCACCCTGGGCAATCAAGAGGAAAAGAAACTGGGAAGATAGATTCCTATGGACAGATTACTCGGAGATGTGTATTCGAAATCCCGTCCAGATCCATGAAGCTTATGCGTCAAGCTTCAAGTAGTTGGCACACGAGCGTGTGCCGCATGCTAGCTTGTTATCAGCCGACAACTTAAGCTACTGAATTGATGCGTTGAAAATAAGCGATGGCGTAAGATACACTTATGTGCATGAAGTAAAAAAATAGGTGACTCTGACGGGATTCGAACCCGCGACCCCTAGCGTGGTAATTTATAGACTGAAGGTCACGGGTTCGAAGCCGGTATGAAGGTTGGTATTAAAATTTCAAAGTTTTAATGAATGAGGAATGCGTTGTACCTACTTGTAAATACGAAGTATGTCCTGAATCACAGAAATGACTCCTCTCTTCAATGTCCTTTTGAACAGCTGTCCCTTAGTGCTACCGTAATTAATCAGAGCTGTTGTTAAGGACATAGATTTTAGAAGAATGCGTCACAACCACCTGCGTGCCTTGAAGCCGTTTCTTATGCACTTGCGAACGTCCCTACGCTTACTTTCCTTCTGCGTTTTTGTGCCTCTGGCTCCGTTCTTCCCTAGAAAATGTCAAATTCCACCTGCAGGGGAACGAAGACGCGGGTCGCCCTGACAGATGGTTTTTTCTCGCTCGGCTCCTCGAATCTCCTTTTCCTGGCCGCTGTACAGCCATGAATAGCAGTAACACGTCCTCTGGAAAAGAAGGAGTCGTCATCCGTAAGTAGAGACGGTGTCGGCACCCTCAAATCCACAGTCTTCCATACATTGTTCCCTAAAATCCCCTTTCCAGGAGGCTTCTTCTCCGCGGACCCTGCCACGAACCTCCTAACAAGCCTCATCAACCTCCTTCTCTCCATCGTCGTCATCGTCGTCTCCCTCCGGGTCGAGAAGAAGGACCTCTGTCGCATCTACTCGCTCTGGCTCTTCTCGGCCTACGCACCCCACAGTCTTCTGCAGACTCTGATTTCCTACCTCCAGCTGAAGGGCGTCGTCGACTCCTCCGGGAACTTCTACTACTTACGGTGACTCTCTTCTTCAGAGGGTTTCGTGGGATGAGTCAAGGGGGTAGAGCGTTCGATTCAAAATTCCGAGCTAGGATGCCCAGCTTATCCCAGATTTGGATTTCTAAACCCGTATATAGGATCAGTCGCTGAGTAGTCCAGAAGCTGGCCCTTCTTGACGCATAACACACTCCTTCTCCAGACCCAACATCCTCCTCATCATCGGAAAAGTCTTCGACGGCATCTCCAGCCAGATCTACCGTATGCTCGCCTTGCTCATGGTGCTTCTCACCTTCCTCTCCTACCGATACCCTATCAACTACCAGAAGTACTTCAGTCCACAGTGAGCGATCCTTCATTGCAATCCCAATCACTGGACCTACTTCCAGACGCCGTTCGCGCATCTTCCTCCTCGGCTTCGTCGCCGTCGTGATCATCGCCCTCCTTGGGAACATCTTCTCCTTCTACGAGATCGAGGTAGGGAGCTCTTCTTACAGCCTTCTGACCTCAACCTCCAGGAGGGCTCGGTGGTCCACGTCATCTCCGCCATCTTCTACTACTCCGTGCAACTCTGTGTGCTGCTCCCCGCCGTGCTCCTTCTTCTGTTCTACTTCTTGGTGAGCAGTCCCTAAACTGGCCTCAATGACCCCGCCGATCCAGGCACTCCATGCGATCGCCTCCTACTCTCGCCTGAAACGGAAGCAAGGTCAGTCCAGCGCAATTCAGCGTCGCCAACTGGTCTCCGTGATCGTCTACTGCACCTTGCCCAACATCCTCACCATCCCGACAATCCTGGGCAACGCTTGTTTCATCTACGTCTCTACCCAGGGGGACATCTCGCCCACCCACGGCGTCTTCCGGGTCATCGCCTTCTTCACTGCTGTCGGCTACTACTGCAACATCGTGAGTGGAATGACGCCTTCGACCACCATTTGGCCTTCTTCAGCCCTTTCAGCGAAAAGCAGGGCAACATTGTAAAAGGCAGCTCGAAGGAGACAGTCTTATAAGCTTCGAACTTATTCCTGATCTACTTGAGGCGTCCGCGAGCGGAATTTTTTAGTGACTTACGGTGTCATTCCTCCGACGTTTTATCCAAATTAACGAACAGAAAACTGTAGCCCTTCCTTAGGAATCTACATAGGCTAACTTTTGCGCGGTTTTTTTTTTTAGTTTTTTTATAGCTCAGTTCGGACTTTTAGGCACTTCTCTTGTCCAAAAAATATCTAAAACCCTTGAAAATTCTAGATTCGGCTTCCTTCCATCGTCCTCTCCACGTTTTTTGCCTTCACGCCCTATCGAAGAGTGCTCTATGCGGCGGAGAACCGGACGACCACACCGGTAGTCTCCATGGCCAACTTGCCCAGAGCCTCCAAAGGTGCTTCCATGGGCCCCTTCAGTACCAGATGTCAAGTAGCTAAATGAGGACGGCGCTCTGCATACCGAAAGTCGGCAGAAGTAACGCTTCGTCGAATGAAAGGAAGTTGACTGATCGTAAGTGTTAGGAAGGTCCTACAGTACCCTAGAAGAATTGTTAATTTTTGTTGTTTCTATGAAAACGTCGATAAAGTGTCGATGCCTTCAATCTTCTTCGGTGCTCTGTGCTGAGCCATGAAAGATCTGAACATCTGAAGAAATAAGAAGGACATCAATGTGCTACTACTAAAAACTACTAAAAACACCCCGTTTTTCTCCATTAGCTTGACTTCCAATGAATTCGGCGAAGTGCAAGTTTCTAGGCTAACCTCTTTGTCTCAAACAACTACAGTAGTCTAAAATCGTCCTTCTAAAAATATCCAGCTCCAAAGGTCACCAAAACAACCTTTCCCCGACCCCGCGACGGACTTTGGCTTGTTTTCCAGCTGGCCTTTGCCTCGTCTCGCCGAAGTTCGCCATTCCAGGGACACACTGTGTTTTGCCGTGTCCTTTGA
>JADLIF010002056.1:0-29270 GCA_016648015.1 Steinernema khuongi | reverse complement strand
GAGATACGGTAGTTAATCGCAAAATTTTTGGGTTCTTCAGGAACTGAACAGAACTGTTCCGCAACTTGTGTGCCGTTCTTAGCTCACGACTAGTCATGGTCTCTCCCACGAAAGGTGAAGAGTATCGGGACACATGGGAACTGCTGAAGACCGTGTGAGAAGCTGCGCAGTCAAGAAGCTTAGGTTTAATTTTCAGCTGGGTGATTAATTCGGACGTGATGTTAGAGCACACCCCCTTACAGCTTGTACGACTAGGTGGACTTTGTTGGCTGCGCTAGGCAGGCTGGATAAGTATGTAAGCATCTCTGAAATGACGATTTTCCATATTTTTGTCCATCATACTCTTAAAACCAACGACAGACAGCCCATACGACTCTCTAGAGGCGACTTTCGTGCTAGAGCTAGTTCCGCTACTTCTCCGGCCTCTCCAACAAGGAACTCTCTCATATATTTCTTATTCCCGTCTCTATATGCATCTGCGAGGCTGAAGACCAGCTTTACGAGCACCTGTCGATGCCAGCTACAATCTGCGTTTTCCAGCATTGTTTTCCCAATGTAACATTTACGCGGCGCTCTGTTATGGAATTCTGCGTTAATTTTCGCTCTATCGCTTACCATCCGTCTTAAATGTTGCCTCCAAAGCCATAATTTTATGCAGGCACAAACATCTTCTGTTTTGTCTCTTTGTTTTTCGTGACGCTCGTTCCCAAACGAGCGAATTTTTAGAATATTTGGGACTCGTGGTGTTTTTGGGATTTACAGCTCCATACACCGTGATAGTTCTATTGTTTAATCTAGGTTTCTGGATTTTTCGTTAAATTTGAATGTTGAGCGGCTCGTGGGCCTCATCACTGCTAACGGTAATGAAGCCAGAAATTTTGCAGAATAACTTAAAACATAGATTGGCCCTGTTTTCCTATCATAATTATTTAATTTTTGCTTCTTTGTGTGGGCTTAGTTTTGTTTCGTGAGCCTCATCACTGCTAACTGTAATGTAGCCAGAAATTTCACATAATTATTTAATTTTTGGATCTTCTCGCTGAATTCCTCCCGCTTTGATGAAAATACAGCTGTCCTTAAAAACTCTCTAACATCCCTACCCTCCTTCCTGTAACACTAATTCCCGCTCTGGCGCGCCTCCATGTTTCCAGTGTTGCTTTCCAAGTCATAATTTATGTCTGCAGACCGGAACGCAACAACATGTTCTTGTTTTGTTCCGTCTGCGCGGCGGGTGGCTGAAGACCTTCTCCCGAGACGATAAGCCGCTTCTCCGGGATAATGACGCCCGTAGTTTATAACCTTGTCCTTCGCCGACGCCGTCTGGGCTCTTCGGACTCTTGTTGTGTCGCACTGCGCCGAGAAGCCCGAGTCGAGTGCGTTTACTCACGCGTAAGGAGTTTCATCTGTGTCCTTGAGCGGCGTTGTCCCACGATGTCATAGGGTTGTTTCTATGTTTTGGTGTTATAAATGTTGCGTCTTTTCACCATTTTTTCTGATAATTTTTGTCAAGGGGAATACTAAACCATTAAGTTTTTAAAGTCGGGATCATTGACTTCTGTGTGAGCTATCACTGAGCTTTGTCACCATAATGATGTACATAAATGAGTTGTGAGGATATCGTGTGGCTTTAATAACAGATCCTTCTGAGCGTTTTGCTTTCTAAGATCAGGAGGAAGGTAAAGGGGTAAATGTGAACATATCAACGCATGTCATCTGATCATCTGATGCCCCTTTAAGCTTAAAAAGTTAAGCTCATGAGCCGAAGGCCATTAACTGCGTGTCCCTTGTGATTGAGTGATGGCTGAGTCATACTTGTCGACATTGGCCATCACTGAGCTTTTTATCTATTTTTCCTTTCAAAGTCCATTATTATCCAGACGTTTATTTATCATACGGTGATTTGATTTATAGCACCGTTATTTGAGCGCATAAGTCCAAGGACGTTTGCGGCGTTTCGATTTTGATCCGATACTGTGACCTCAGAAACCCGAGCGTGCTCAAATTGAACAGAACATGTGCTGCTCTCCTTCTGTGCCGAGATCTGAACCCTTTGAATGGTCAATTCCCCCTTATAGCTTATGTTAGTTCGTTTGTAAAATTTGAGCTAGGGAATCCTAGAACGCTTGGAACGGCTCCCTTCTTCGTGAACGTCTCATCCCCGGACGGCACCCGCCTGATTCCTGAAGCCCCACTGCGTTGAGTCACGCTCACGGAGTTTCACCAATGTCCTTAGGCATCCACGTGCACCTACGGCTTAGTACACACGCGCTTGTTGTTATCGACAGCTTCCACGTCAATCCGCAATTCGGGTTTCGACCTCGGGATCGTGTCGGAAGTGCCATTCTGCACGCAAACAATTAGCGCCGGACGCTTAACTCCTAGCCAGGGAAGCCCGGTGTAATCTCGGAAAATACCGCCGCCGCCCTCTGTAGTTTGTAACTTCGGCTGTGCCCGGGTCACCCGAAAAAACTCGGGCGCGTTGCACGCCACAATCTTTTGTCATGATCCGCGTCGAGCGCCGTACTACTCCGCAGACGACGCTACTCTTATCACCGCGCGCGCCCTATTCTGCGTACTCTGACACACTTTGAAAAGTGCTCCTCTGACTCGTTGTGTGATCTCGACGCGCTGGAAATAACCCGGCGAAGAAAAAGGTTTGCGCGTTTGCACGCCTGTGGAACTCCTCGGCGACCTTTCGCCTGGAACTGGACCCGCGAAGACGCTCGCGTTCCACCACCGGGAGCCCGAACTTTCTGCTGAGCGCAACAAAGCGCCCCGCTCTGTTGTGTTCTGCGATTCGCAGGAAATGCAATTTCTTCGTAATTGCATCGGCGCACATCACTTTGTGTTTTGGCCCCGAGCGGGCGATCCCGAAATGTCCGGAGGACGTTGCAGAATGGATCGATTCGCCGGAGTGGAACAACGTAGAAACGGGCATGTACCCTAAGTGCACTTTGGGGGAGTGAGAAGGGAACCAGTCGTCCATTTTTTGTTGCGAATGCGTTGTGTAGTTTTTATTGGGTCGATTCGAGAGCACGAGCTGGGCAATTCGGAGATGTTCCACTGGTCCACTCAGGGCAAGATGGTTGAAAGGAGTGTTCTTTAGATGCTTGTTTTAAGGCCGATATTTTTGGTTTCGTTTTTCTTCAGTGCTTTGCACTTAAGCAGCTTTCAGCATATGAAACACATTTGGCATCTTCGAGTTTCGTGCGATTTTTAAACACGAGCAAAGAACTCTGGCCTGATGATTTTGTTTTGTCACGAATTTTCACAAATTGAAACTTTTTGATATTTTCGTCACTGTCCCTTTATTTGAGGGCATTGCAGATGAGATAAATTTTTTAGCATGCACTTAGTAGGTCGTCTTTTTTTGTGGCGAATGCTTTGTGTGCTTTTTTACCCGGGCAGAGCAAGAGAGACTATTCATGAACGGTCCGCTCGGGAACAGACGAGCGAGATGGCGCACTTATCTCAGTTTTTGGCATATAGAAGTCTTTGTTTGAAACTGATATTGGAAGGCGAAAGAAGAATATTAGAATTAGCGATCCATCTTTGACGTTTGAGTTATAACAGAACAACCCTGCTTAATGTCTTTTGTAGTGGAACAGTAGAACTTTTTTAGAACATGCGCAAATTCTTGTAACGATTGAGGAAAGCGCTCAATAGCTCCTGGTTTCGCATTTTTGGCAAACCATATTTTGCTTGCAAGATTTTTTTTGTGGAATAAATGCGCAACAGGAACGTCACTACTCATTCCCCCCTCTCTGCCCTTGATTGCGAGCTTGCGAGGTTCAGGATGCTTATAATATTGCGGGCTTTACAAAAGCTTTCTTTCAGCAGTTGTGCAAAAATTCTTAATTTTTCTTTTAAATCTGTGATAATTAAGCTGCCATTACAAATGCTGAAGACGCTGAAGAGAAGTTGAAGCTCTGTGATCGAAATCCTCCTTCGAATTACACGCTTTGCCGAGATTTGAAACCTGTGTAGCCTGTGTGCACTTTACGAGGCCTTTTCTTTGAGACCACGAACGAGATAATAACGGTTTTTAAACATACTGAAATGGCTTAGCTTGCGGCAAATTTAGAACTCGCCTTCCTGGGAATTAGAACCTTTCCTAGGAACTTAATCAGTGGTCTTGTCTCCCATTACTCAACAATCACCCCTTTTTAGTTGTGTGACGTGCTCTAGACGTGGCGTTCTCAGGTGCGTTAAGAAGGAAATGAGCCGCAAGAGCGCTACCGTAGCCGGATGGCACCAGCTGAGTCTATGTTCTGCGAAGTGATATCAGTAATTAACTTCATAGTTGAGTCCACCCTCCACCCCCACGCCATCGCTACTTTCATTTGATTTAGCGCGGCGCTAACATGCAACTGGCACCTGTCGTTCTAATAATTGCTATTTTTGGCGCGTTTCCCAGAGAATTGCGCGAAGGGAGAGCGTGCGTGCTGGCATGTGAAAGTGGGGGTTATCAAGTAGACCCTTCTAAGAAATGTTTAAAAATTATTGAATGTAGAATATCACTTTTGTCTCTAAATAATATGTTACTGTGCTGTCAGAAATGATAATATATACGTTTTTTTCTTCTAAAACATATATTTGATATTAGTTATGGATTACTTTTTATGGAACTCAAATTTTACGATTTTTGAATTTATGATTTTTGTAGTAATTACTGCAGGTTCCAACTCCATACATCACAGTGACATCAAAAATTTTCACTTCCCATTTAACGGTTCAATTTTTTGTTCATTCTCTCTTGCGCTGCGTTATCTTAAGGCACGAAGGAAATGGTTATTTCAAGCACTCGAAATTTCCAGTTGCGCAGCTAAAGTTCCTAGTAATTGACCTTATGCAATTATGACTTACAAGTTCACGCCCAGTTGTAGTTCAGCCTCAGCACAGTGAAGTAGGTCAGTCCAAGTCTATGCGTACTCAGGCAGCACACTCTCTCTATTGTCTGGTCCTTCCTTCTTCCGACCATGGACTTAACTGTCTAGACTGGTAGTGTCTAGAGATTGTGCTATTCGTGGTCCATCCCATTTCTGAGCGTTCTTGACGTCCGTCGTGCTAAACCCTTTGAACCCAACCTTTGTGTATTCCTTTCATCTGGTTTACCTTGTGCAGCACTATCGACGCTCAAGAAAAACTCGGGAGTACTTCAAACATCAAGCTCTTCTCTAACCCTATGAAAACATTCCTTTCATTCAGCTGTTTTGCTCGTTTCCACTCGAACAGCATTCAAAGAGCACACACCATGCACAATAAGCTCTGTGAACGCGCCATGACTCGGCTCATTTGTGGTACTCACGCAACATTCAGGGCTTTTACGTCTTTCCCATACATTTGTGATCGCATTTCGTGGTCACAAACACGACCCGATACGAATGGAACGGGTGCACACGGGTTGTTGTTGCACGGCGGCCGTTTTTTACGTAATTACGCCGTGTACTCGCGCGAGGAGCAGAGCCACCTGCCAGACGCGTTTTCAATTATTCATCGGAGTCCTTGCCATCTCCACCACCTACTCCCTGGTTCGGTTCAATAATTAATTAAGGCGTAGGGTTTGGAGCTTCTGCAGCAGAGGTAGCTTGCAAACCAGGGCAAATTTTTGAGTGTGACAATTGAGAACGATAGATGAATATCGTTTAGCCGTGCTGGGTTACGGTGTCATGATACTTTGGTAGTTTAAATCTAACTTCCAAACATAGTGTTCTGAAAATTTTTGGAGAAACGACTATTCTCCCTTTTTTATTTGCATTCAGCGGTCTATAAATTTACCATAAAATTCATTGAGGAAGCTTTGTTCAAATTTTTGGTCTTTTGCGTTTCTTTTCTATCTAATTTTCTAATTTTTCAAGTCAAAAACCAGGAAAAGATAAACAGTTTTGGTGGCAGGAGCACAAAATATTACATGTTTCTTGGCCTCTCGATGGGAAAACTTTAGCATCATTTCGGGAAATTTGGGTTTTAAAGGAAAAATCGGTTCAGAATGGAAAGTCCTTTGAGTATGGGCTTTGAACCCTCGAATAACCCGTCTTCGGAAATTTTGCAATGCCAATGATGGCGTTCTCAATCACATCATTAGATTTTACACCAAAAAGTTTCTAGAAGCATATGAGTGGAAGTATATGCAAGTCGAGTTTTTCCCCATTTTTGGTCCAGCGTCGCGCTGAATAATTCCAAGGGATGTTCCTGGATTTCGAATTATATGTAAACATCTGTAAAATCAAAAACCATGACAAGATTAGAAAGTGGTCCGTGCCATCATGAACTTCAAATGAAATATCAGATGTTTTCTGGTTTCTGGTTGGGGGAAGCTCTAAGATCAGTTATGTTTCCAAATACATCACTAGCATTTTCCCTCGTGCTTTGGTGGAAGAAAGAATTGAGTTAAATCATTCGTCCATAAAATTTGTGGAAGCAGTAAAATCATGGAGAAAAGTTGGCTCCAAATTTAAGCAAAAAATTCGAGATCAGGTGCTTGATTTAAACAGTTCGCATAAAGAAGTCCAAATTTTGTTTATTTTTATTACCTTTGGAAAGATGAATTCTTGAGCAGAGCTGCGGCCAAAATTTCAATGACGCCATACAAAAATTAATCTTTTTCTACAAAGTTTGCCCAAACATCGACCCTCTTTGAAGCCCGCGTTCTCTACCTCCACCGCAATTGTGCCCACTTTCACCCACACAAACACAAATAATTGCTGTTTTCACCGTAGCACGTTATCACTTAATGGTCTGTTTTCTTGCGTCTCCCCAAGTCACGCCAAAGTCCGCCGACTCGTCCCGGGCGTACTTTTGTTTTCGTGTCGGGATCGTCCGACGGACGACACCGCCGCAGCCGTCGCAACCCAGGTTGTGTCGAGGCGGGGCACACCAGAACACGGGCCCGCCCTGTGGCGGTGAAAATAACGGAATGCACTCTTGCTACAGCCGCCGTCGTCCATTATAGAGCACGTCTTGGGCGTCTGGACGTTTGACGTCAGCCTGTTTTGTACTTTAGGATTCGCCGCGTTCCACGATATGCATAGACGTCCGGGGCGGACAGATAAACACGAGGCTCCGCGCTTCAAATTGCACCCTGGCCGAGGAGACCATGTTGCGAAGCTGTGCACGAACCCGTTTTGTGTCCGGCGCCGCCGTAAATCAGCCACAAGTGGCATCGCAGGTTTTTTCCTTCGGGTGAGGAGTTTGCGGCGTGCAAATGGGTTTCCGTGCAGTGATTTCTTGATGGAAGATGATGCAAATTTGATATTGAGCTTTTGAGAATAACAAATTTTGCATTATTAAGAAATTAACCGACGGGCAACAAAAAATTGTGCGATGTTCCGTTTTTTCCTCATCTTTATCTGCTTTAATCAAGTTCTTAAAGATTTGTAACCGAAGAAAAGTGAGGGAAAACTGAACCATTCAATTTTCCGAATGTGATTTTTTAAAGGAACCTGCTTTCCAGGTATAATTTTTTATTATTTTTTTTCTTTTCATTATTGAAAAATGAAAATGCGCGATTTTGAATAATTTTTTAAAGATTATGACTTACAATATTTCTTATTTTTGTCCACCTCGCCACTAATGGACACAAAAATTACGACACATGCCTTCTATTTTTCTTCCTCCGCTTCCTTTATTTTGCAAATTGGAAGGAAAAGGAAGAGCACTCACTGGACGTGAGACTCACATTTTCCTTCGCTGTTCCCGCGCCCCAGCCACTTGTGGAACTCCAAGTTTTTATCGCCCGTAGTACTCTGCGGCGTGCAAACGAAACCTTCTCCTGTTCCCGCCCTAAACCCCTCGAGATCACCTGGTGGTGTACCCAGTTCGGTTTCCAGCCGCGGCTTCGACTCCCCACCAGTCCCCCAACCACTTTTTGTGCCCTTTTTCATGTCTGCCCAAAAGTACACCTGCCCGTCTGGCCGCAGTCAGTTCGCGGTGGCTTCCAGCGCCCACCGAGCAGTCGCGTGCTTCCCAGCCGTGAATGCGTGCAGCGCTGTGTCAATATTGCGTGCCAAAGGACGAGCGCCGAACAGTTGGCTTCGCGTTTCAGGGAGAACAACGACGTCGTCGCAAGACTGAGCGCAGTTCGCCTCCGCCGACCTCGCCGATGGAAGAGAGTAGCAACATCGTCGCCGCGGCCAACGTGCTTCTTCTGGCACAACAACCCGTGCTCTCCGTGCTCTCGGTGGCCAGTTCCGCCAGTGGAAGCAGCAGCGCCGAAAGCTCCGTTGCAAATGGCGATCTTCAGCCCATGGTAGGTCAAGGATCCTGTGTGGTTGTGGGTGAGAAGGAAGTGGTGGAGTGGCGTGACATTAGTCAAGGCGTAGGTAGGGGATTTGAGAAAGGTTTCCGTCTGGGAAAGGTGGGCTGGCTCTCAGAGAGGTTCAATCATTGCTGGAATTCTACTTGCAGACCTTCAGAAATTCGCTTTTTAATTTTTTCCAACCACACGTGACAAACTCTTAGTATGGGACTTCACCTTTTTCATAGATTTATGTGTTTGTAATAGGTTCTACCCGCATAAAAGTTTTTTATTGCTGTAATCGTGCGACAATCACTTTATTTTTGCCATAACTAGAAGGACACCCCGAAAACAATCCAGTGCATGCACTTATAACGTGTGTTATAGGAAAAGCAAATCGGGTGTTCCTTCCTTCTTCTATCACCCACCAGTTACCCTTTAGTTTGATGCCTTAAATTGGAAGTTTTCATTGTCAAAAAGTGTATTCATTATCCTTGAGTATTTACCTGCAAAATGCGGTATGTGACAAGGTAGAATTTTGCCATGGGATGGCAAACAATGGTGCCACTTAAGTCTTGTGTCAAAAACAATGGGAAAAACAATGGTTCCTCCCACAGGTGAGTAACTCGGATTTTTCTATCAAATGGGTAAAATGTTGTCTAAACTCCTTAGCGTTCACACTTGCGGTTACCGCGTCAAGTTACAATTTTATCCGCCGTTCTAAACGACTTGTGTACATCAGTCTCGGGGTCAGACATCAGTTGGCACTTTGATTCCGATCACCTTCCTGACACCACAAACTCACTTCCTTCAGTGCACTTTCCATCTTTCTTGACGAAAACATGCACCGATTCTCAACTTTGTTATTTATCTTTCCAGTAGATCTCAATCAACTGTAGATTAATGACTGCACACTGCATAGGCAGATCACGTCCGCTCCGCTCCCATCGACGGTCTCTGATCTAATGCGCGTTTCTCCATTTTCCTATAATTACCGTTATAACCGGTTTCCCAAGCGTAGTGCGTGCCAATGTCACTGATCTCCTTCTTTTCCAAAAAGATAATGTGCTCGGGGTTCGCGTTGCACAAACCACAAATATTTATCGTCATTTTGCAGGGTGATGGTGATGCAATCTGTTTATGCGCTGCATCTCATTCAAGTGGCTATTATCTATTTCAATAAAATCAAATTTGCTATTTTTTAGGCATTTCGGTGTTTTTCCCACGCTAAGTTACTGCTTTGTCCATTTTTATTTCCAATTTCCACAGTTACAGAGGATGTCGTGAATGTTCGTGAATTTTAAGTTTCAGCACTAATGTTTCTCGTAAATTTCAAGCTAAAAATGATACATTTTTCGACGAATTTTTATACGGGATGTTGCAATATAAAACTTTTTCGGTGAATAGTCTTACAATTAGCGTCTTTAGATAATTTCTGTCAACTAGTTGTTGAGTTACATTTTTAATACTGATTTTACTTCGAAAAAATTCTATAGCAATCAAATCGACTGGCTTAGAAGCAAGGTCATGATTTTAAAATCAGATTTCAATGCAAAGTGTTACAACCTTTTTTGTCGTCTTTTTAAATCAGAGTACATTTTTATTTTCTATTGACAATTTTTGCTTCCGTTAAAATAGGTTGCTCTTGTAAATAATAACTTGAATACCAATGTCACAGCCTTTAAATCCGCATTTTCATAGGCGAAAACACGCTAATTTTTTCGGATGCCACTCCTTTAGTTCCCTTCCTTTTTAAAGAATTTCATGTTTTTTTTGTATTTCTTATTTTTGACTGTCAACGTTTCAATTTATAACAAGTTCACTCCTCACGACAAAACACACTTATTTGCGTCACCACCTGTGACCCACGAAACACGTTTGCCCTTCTCGGGTCCGATCGACCTGAACCGTCCCGGGGAGAACCGGTAGCTCGGCTCTACGTCGGCGGCCTTCAGCAGAGTGTGAAGTGGAAACTGTAAACAGAAAAGCGGTAAACAAGTGCTGATCGATGGGGTCTGTTTGTTTGTGCCGGAGCAAGTAGTCTGGGTGACTGTGCCACGTGGGCGCCCCTGTCAGACAAAGTGCACAAGGCGCATTCCGAGAAGTGTTTATGGCCGCCGCCAGGCGATCGCTCGTCTGAGGAGAATTAGATTCTTCCTCGGAGCAGGAAGACGCTCAGAAATTTTTATGTGCACTCCGCCCTTTGTTCGAGTATTGCGCACTTTGGTGTCTGTGTCTGGCAGTTACGGTAGCCCTTTCCGCAGTTGAATGAAAGTGTGAGAAGGCGCCATAGAGCAAAAAAATGTGAACTTCCCAGAAAAGTCATGTCGACCTCAACGCCCTTAAGTGCGCCAATTTTTCGAGTGTGGAACAACATTCAAATTACGTACAACTTCAGTTCCTCTCACGACTAGTGTGGAAAATTGTGTTAAGAGTACAGCCACAAGGAAGAGTGCGTCGAGTCATGTCGGGAGTCCACAGTTCAGGGGCGTAAGGTCTTGTTTTGGGTCCTTAAAATAACTTTTTTTAACGGTACACACAGTTAATACACAGTAACAGAGAATCTGTGTGCATCTTCAGCTTATTCTTACCACTTTTAGGAACAATTCGATAGCTCCAAAATTTTCTCAAATTTCATGTCAAAATTTTTTTGTTAAATTTCTGCTATACTACTGATTTCTTCCAGGGTTCCATTCCTTTTTCCACTCGCAGCCAATATTTTTGTTCTCCAAATTTTATACGTTTTTAATCACGTTTTTAAATTATTTCCATCTTTCATTAAAAACCCCTAGTTAATCCGAATTTTTTTTTAATTCTAATTCTTGTTTATTCTTATTGCTACTATGACCGCGGAATGACAAATATGACAAATGAGGTAATTTTATGAGGTAACAGAAAATCCCATATTTACTGTATTCCCGGTTTCTACTGATAAGCATTTTGTAATCGTTGGGAAATTATAGTAAAGAACTGCCAAAAATGAAGAAAAAAAAGGGAGCCAAACAGGGAGAATGTTTGTCAGCCAGTTGAGCAAAGCACAACACGTGATATGCATACTACACGCAGTGAAGAATTAGAATTAGTGTTGAGTGCCTCGTTTACAAGATTTTTCTTTGTTTGTTTTATTTGGGTTCCATACAATAAGGGTCCTCATAGTCACTTACGGAACAAGCTTCAGTGCTTGCGTGTCTTCCTCGTTCTTTACATAGATGATCTTTTGGAACTTGATAACTGAAAATAATGGAATCGATCTTTCCTTCCTCCTACAACATTACCGCCCATAAGTGCCTCTTTCGAAAAGCTATTCCTGAACTGGTGGGTGTATGTTCTCTGAAGACATTTTCTAAGCCGCTCTTTGAACGCCTTTTTTCGGGAGTCGGATCCGGCTCAGCGCCGAACCAGGAATATAAGCTATAAAATGGAGTAAAAATAACACCTACCGTAATCCGCTTAACTTGTCATAAAACGTTTGTTTGGCGCGATTTTTCAAATATTCGGATCTCCGGATATGCGGCCGCAGTTCTTGAGCGCAGTCCGGCGCCACACACTCAGACCTCTCAAGAGATACACTCCCGCCTTAACTATATGTCACCTGCACCCTGTCACCCGTCATCACAACATTCGTATCCGCAAACACGGCTTAGCTCCGGAAGGACTCCGGACTTGGGCCGGACGTTCGCCTCCGCCGATCCATTACAATCGCTACTTGTTTATCCACCCGGATCGACCTCTCCGCTTTCAGACGCCATTCGACGTTGGCGACGCGCTTGGCAACATCGACAGCCCGGCCACCGAGGGAAAAGGACTCTGCCGGGTGTGCGGCGCGAAGTCCCACGGCGCGCACTTCCAGGTGCAGACGTGCCGCGCCTGCGCCGCCTTCTTCAGGAGGACCTGCGCCGGAGGCCGCACGTACAAGTGCCGACGAGCGACGAAGAGTTGCGATGTCGCTAAAAGTACGTTCCAGTCCAGGGGTGTCGAACTGCTGAAAACATCGCACTATTTTTACCAAATGAATGGAAAAACCCGCCCGACTATCGTGTCAGGACCACAAGGGTTCTTTTTTGTGGAATATCCAGAAAGCCTCGAGAATGTCGGATCATTTAAGTATTTAAGGAAATCAAATGTGAGATATGTAAAAAGGGGAATGTACCTATGAATAGATCAGCCCTCCTCGGAAAAACGCAATTCATGTGCAAAAAAATTAAACATCGTGTGGAAAAGTGAATTCCATTAGTAGACAGGATTGTATTTAAAAAAATCGAACTTATAAACCGTTCAAGTCGAGAAAATACTGTTTCGTATTAGCCCTCATGGAAATGTCGAATGGAGGAGGGTAGTGCTCGAGTAAAGCCGAGTATACGATTTAGATTACGATTTGATCTAACCAAGGCTAACCAAGCAAAAATTTCTATAAAAACTAGGGCCTATAAACACCGAACTTTGATTCCCTAGATTGGATTCACTTTGGCCAGAATTGGTTCCAATCCACTCCATAAAATCCGAACATGTTCGACACGATGCGGTTCGACAACCCTGTTCCTTCCAGCGCGCGCGAATGACCGCCCGATGCACTTTTAGACGCGCAGCTCAACTGCCGATACTGTCGCTTCGAACGCTGCCGCAAGGTGGGCATGAAGTACCACAAATGTATGTCACCGCGGGTTACGGTAGCATCTCTCATGCTTGCTTCAGCGCAGGACGAAGTTCCGTCGGACGTTCCGCAGACCTCCGTCGACTTGGCGAGCATCAAACAGGAGGTGGTCACGCCCTCGCCCGCCGACCCGGCCCCCAGCACTGCCACCTTCCACTACGACAACCACCGGGTCCTCATGGACATCGACAGGATCCACCGCAGCGTCGCCAGCATCCTCGAGGGGGTGAGTTCGTGTTTTGGAATGTGAAGGGTGTTTTTATTGTGACGTTTGTGGTTTTAAGACTGGTATGCATTTTAAAGGACAGTATGTCAATGGATTTTGTCCAGATCTTAGAGATTAAAAGCAATTGTACGGTAGGCTTGCTTGTTTCTCTTGGAGTCCAATCTTTACTTACTTCTCTGCTGTGTTGCTTTCTGGGAAATCATTTCCCCTTCTCTTTTCCTAATAACCATCCGATCTAAAAAACATTTTCTTTTAATTACGGTAGAAAACTCTTAATAAGAGAAGTTATATTTAGCAATCATTGCCTTCCTCCTTTCAATCACCACTTTTCTTCCTAAGATTCACTCCCAAGGAGACCAAAGCCCAATAGGCCAGCTTGTTTGTTTCGGTTTCATCACAAAACCCAAACAGTTCCATTATCTTTTTTACCATCTCTGCTCCTTCAGCTTGTTTTTCTTTGCGGTAAATAGCTCCAAAAAATGCCACGCTTGTTCTAACGTAGCACCAAAAATAAAACTACGCTCTTGGAGGTGGCTCTTCTCCTTTTGTTCCAAATGTTTACGCAATCCACGTTTCAACAAATTGCGACGCAGCCAGACATCTATCCGAGTGTACTGCTAAATATAGGTCGTCTTGAGAAGGAGACGTCCCGAAGGCGTTTCCTGTGCAGATGGGTTTAAGAGGGTGCCTTAGTGCATATAAGATATAGGACGGAAGGGAAAAAAACTCTGGAGCTAAAACATTTAAGAAGTGTGTTATTAACATAACACGATTTCCTGTTTTTGCGCGGTTTTTTATACATGTCTGCAGAAAAAGACCAGAGCGCCTACTTTAAGTGCATGTAAGCCAGCAGAAAACCAGTAATCTGTTTTGTAGAAGATTGTACGGGAGCGCTGTTCAGGGCTGATTTGATCAGCATGAAAGGGCGATTGGAAACGCCCTAAGGAAAAAAAAGAATGTGAATAAAACTGCCAAGAACGATGGTCAAGTAAGGAGAAAACTCCACGGCACGTGCAATACGTGCAATATCATCGTAATCCTATCATAACATCACTTCATATCCGTAATATTCACCATGACCTCTTGCTACTTCCTGGCCTTGCGTCAGTACCGTAAGCAGTGCAAACCACTCAGATGCCACAGGAAGATGAGAAGTTGTTGACGCCGCTGAGTGTTCTCTGTGCCTGTAGTTCCAAGGAGAGGTTTAATCTTTGTTAAGTGGGATTGGCACGGGACCAAGATCGTGGTAAGACCAACAATCCGTGGACTCGTCTACCGAGCCTTTAAATCTGTTCGATACTTCTAATTCCCTCGTACCCGCGATCCGGCTTTATGGCGCTGTCTTATAGAACGTCATCAACTTCGGTCCTTCGCCTGGAGCATCAGCCTTCCGAGTCGTCTGCCACTCGACGCTGGACCGCGTGAAACACGCCTTCGACGAGCTCTTCGCCGCGGAATGGGCCGAGAAGCGAGAGCGACACCCAGTCACCAAAGTCGACATCAAGCGCATCTTGAACCGACTCTCCGTGAACTACATGAAGTACGCCAAGTTCCTCATGGCGACGCCCCACTTCGCCAAACTGGACATGCAGGACAAGGTTTGTGTTCTGGCTCCACAGCCTACCGTAATCCATGCTTTTCTAGTGGCTCATGTACCGCCGCGCGAATTCACTTTTCGTCCTTTTTGACACTGCCTATCCCACCATAAAGACTTTCGGGTATGACGTGAACGATCGGAAGATCATCTTCGACGCCGAGACCTGCTCCAACGTGGACAACTTTGAGTTTTGTGCGGAAGGCATGCCCGAGTCCACGCAGCGAGAGGTCAACAAGTGAGTCTTGAGAGTGAGCCTGGGTGGAAATGGACGCAAGACTCTTAAGGGTGTTCATGAAGTTTCCTCGTGACGTGATCGACAACTTGGTGACGCCGATGAGGAAGATGAGGATGACCGACTGGGAACTCGTCTACCTCCAGATGCTGCTGCTCTGGGACATACGAAGTAGGTTTAGTTTCACAAGGGCTCATAGAAGATTAGCTTCTTTCAAAGCTTGCTATCAACCGTTCACCTATCTTTTTCAGCCATTCCTGAAGTGAGCGACAACGCACGAGAAGTAGCGGCCCGGGTTGTGGACGAAGTGTCCGCGGAGATGGACAGGTACTACCGCAACGAATTACGCATGTCGACCTACGCTACAAGGATAGTCAAGTTGTGCACCGTACAGGGAGAGATGATGGTGCGTCCGGCCTCAAGATCTACGCCTCTCATGGCTTCATTTCAGAAATACGCGGCTACCAAGAAGAGCGCACACCAGATGGGCGAGCTGTTCGACACGTTCTACTGTGACCTGTACGGGCCCAAGTTCGTGACCCGCGGCTAGTCGCCCGTAGGCCTGTAGGGCCGTAGGACAGATTTCTATCAAGTCTACCTCTGCTGTACATAGTAATAAGAATAAAGTATTGATACCTCGGCATCGTCCTCCTGCTCTGTCAATGCTCTGGACACTATGGTTACAATGCCTGCTTGCTTTGCCAACCTATTTCCACTTTCCGCTTTCGTTTGTTGCGAGCTCTCGGCGCCGCTTCCGGTACGCTACTGACGTGGACGGTGTTTCAGATGGATCAGATCGATGGTCCCTTTGTGCATCTGGCCTTGGCACAGCCGGTCGCCACCGTAGGCTCGGCCACCAGTTCCAATGACAGCTACAGTCCCGTAGGATCGGCTGGATCGCCTTATAAGGTGGGTTTTTGGTCGCATTGGTCAGAGAGGCTGTGCAAATACGTTCGGAGTACGGTTGTTTGTTTGCTTGGATGTAAGATCTGACATCATCGGATACTATTGGCTGCAAAAGCGATTTCCTAGAAGGCTTTGGAAGCCACAATGATGATATGTTTACATCGACGGCTACCGTACAACTTGCGTTTTTGCCGTGATACGTGAGAAGGTTAAAATTAAAGTGGTCTGCGAGCCTTAAAAAATGCGACTCAAGGTCTAAAAGTTCAAGTAAGCTGACTTGATAAAAGAGAGCTTTAAATCCGCGAGTTCGAAATACAGATTATGGTAATTTTTGAATGGAACTTTGAGTGGAGCTCATTTACTTTGCACTGGGTTACGGTAACTTGCTTAGATATGAGTACAACATAAAATAGACACGCCTTTTTGCACATATGTTAAAGATGGTAAAGAAATACGTTTGTTTTCTTTGTAAAATGTTTGTATAAAGATCATAATACTCACTTTCAATTAGGCGAATTTTGAAATTAGAAAATGGGTTTTTTCAAAGCTCGTTGTGGAAAAACGTGTGAACATTGAAAACAAACAAAGCATCTAAAAAGCATGGAGTCAATGGCCTTCTTTATCTACCGCATCTCCTTGTCCACTTTTTTAAGAACAGTCCATCAAAAATTGTATGTAGTTTGTAACGGAGACACCCTTCGCAGAGCACAGGCGTCTCTTGAAGGACAAAGAGTAGACTAGAGAAATACCTTGACAATTTTATAAGTACTGCAGTCAGTGTCATTCTCACCGCGCGGACCATACGTAAGAATTGTAGCAACAAAGATGGTTCCTATCGTATCTTCTTGTCAAGTCCAATAAGAGCAAATCCATCAGAAAATATAGGTTTTAGGAAACCATGTGTGCTGATTTGAACTACCGTAACCGCTGCGGAGCACACACGTGATATTCGTGAGACGCAAAAAACTAAAAAGGATATAGGAAAGCAAAGGGTCAAGGTCCTCTGGGTTAAGCAGTCCGATTAAATGAAAATGTGTTACTGGAGCAACCGTGAATTATTAACCTCAACTATTACTGTAAACCCATTTTTCTTCTCCGCCGCCATCATCCAAAAAAAGACAAAAAAGGGGAGAGTCAAGGTCCTGCGTCTTGTAGCTATCATATATCTTCTTGTCAAGGTCTTTGATGTTTCTTCCATGCTGGTCCGAGAAAAAAAGCTTGGGCCAAGAACATTAATAGGGTCTAAGATTTCCCTAGGTGGATATCGTAGTTATCAAAATTCAATGAGTCACGTGGGCTGTTCCTTTTCTCCTAACATTCCTTATATTGGAGCCAGCAGGAATCGAATGCATGAGTGAACCGGATAGTCATGTCACGCAAGAAGTGATTGCCATGGCTACACCACCTATGGCTGAATAAACAAGTACTTCCTATGGTAACTTGCAAAGAGAAACGGTTTTTAAAGAGTTTGGAAACTTCTGGATGGTTTCCAACTACTTTTTTCTTGAATAGGGAATAGGCCACGTTGCTAGAACACGTTCTTTTTAACTCTCATTTCCGTAAATACCGTAACCTCGTTTTTTTCGCCGATCATTGCATACGTGCGTCTTCTGAAAACTAAATTGGACCAAGAAACAAAAACAGAGAGTCAAGGTCCTTTTGAACTACCGTATCCTCTTTTAAAGCAGATATCGATAATTTTTTTATTTTTGGAATTATGAACCAGTCTTGAAAACAAAAAGAGGGCAAAATTCCTAAGATGTGCTTATTTCCACAGCAACCCAAAACTACCGTAAGCAGTGCCTAAGCGTTTTCAAGGCTACCGTATCTATTTCGCTCTCTACAGGGTGCGTATTTTTGAAGAAAGGCGCAACGGTCGACTTAAAGCCGAAGAAAAATATATTACTGCTTAGCGTTTTTAAGCTACCGTATCCATTTCTTTACCATGTACGTGCAATTTTTAAAAAAATTTCGCAAAAAAAAACTACGAACAGACGAATTGACAGACCAATCCGATCAAAAAGTGCTGACGAAGCGATCGCAAACAATAGACGACCGTCTCGCCAATCAAAGATCGTGACCTAGTAACGCTGGTATTCGTACGTTATGCGAAAATCTGCAAAACTACCGGTGTTAAATCATCATCGAACGGGGGAAAATCATTAAAACCGTTTGGTTTAGCGTAATTTGCATTTCTTTCTTTTTTCTTAACTGGTTGAGAATGGAATTGGAATGTTGAAATTGAAACGCTTATCCTGAGGCTTTTTTTGTTTCATAGATACGTACGACTACAATTATATTGAACTGAACAACACATCGGCAAGTTTTTATTCAAACAATAAATAATCGAATTATTACATCATAAAATGGCTCAAAGCTTATAACAATTCCATTACAATAAATGCGTTTTCTCTGTTTGAGGGACTTACTCAAATAACCCGTAACTTTCAGTCGAAGGAGCTGAAGACTCCGGCTGGATTAAGGCTGGGCTACAGCACGCTACAACATGTTTTTGTTTTTAGTATTGGACTCAGGCAAAAATGTTATTGAGAACAGCCGTTACAATCCCATTTATTTAATCTAGTCGTTTTTGCAGGCATACCTATAGTAAAACTGTGCCTGGCACATCATCCCAAACCGGTCTCGCCAACATTTTAATCTTTTCGCCCTAATCAACTGTCCACCGAGCCCAAAATGTACTTCTTGTTGATCGCAGCGGGATTGATAATCATCGACCGTCTGGCTGCGAGACCCGCGAACCGGAAATGTGTTCTCACCGGGTACTCCCTTCTCTGCGACGGTTCTTGGAAGTTCGCTACCGAAAACATCGTGATTCCCACGTAGACTATCAATCACCACAGGGCAGATTCTTCCGATATGAACATTCTTGGAGACGTGGATAAGTCGTGTCAAGGACGACGATCTCTGTCATGCTCTTGGAAAGACAAAGTGCATTTTGGGCGAAAAGTGCAAACCCTCCCCCTGGCGGCGGACCCGCCAGACTTCCTTGTTTTCGATCTCTGGTCGCCTAAAGTCGAACAATTTTCGGCGACATCGCCAGGACAAACATTTATAGCCCTACGAAGAGTGCACACGTGAAGAAGAGCCAGTCGGGGGTGCGAAATTTTAAAGGACATTCCGCAGTGGCACAAAGGGGAACCGCATGGCATATAAAGATCCGTGCTTCTACTTGACTCCTATATGACTGCCTCGGTGCAGAATCTGGCTTGCTCAGCAGTTCCCTTATCTCTGCTGTACTGGGAACACTAGCTATGCACTCAACCGTTTATCGTGATTTTCTTCTCTGTGCTCAGCGTGCTACTTTGAGAGATGTCAAACTAAAGGGAACGTTTTATTTTATAGTTGAGAAAGTCATAATACACTATTTGGCTGATTTTTTACGGCGTATCTACTGTCATATGCTGTCGCTAGTTGGTTCTATGGGTTTTTCGTAAGCGTACGCGGTGCTATTCATTGGCTAGTCCCAATTCATTTATTCCTCCGGAGATATTCTCTTCGGGTCTATTCTCCAATAATATTCTGTAACTTTTTAAAGCAGAATGTTCCTTTAGAAGAAGGTTTTCAAGTGGTTATCAGATTATTCTTTAACTAAAGTTGGCCTTTGACAGAAGGATACGGTTCGGGTTAAACCCATACATTGCAAAAATAATATAAGAGCAATTCTGTAGGATGCTTTTAGTTCTCCGCGAAGAGCAGGTCTCGCGGAGAATACCCCCGGTTACCAAAATATTTTGCTTGTTTCGGTGCAGTCCGAGTCATTAAATACGACCAATAGGAGAGGAAGATTTTGGGTGGGCGGAGTTAAGATGATTACAGTATGTACAGCTCAGACAAAAACTGACGAAAACAAGGTCATGACGAAGTTAACCCCAGCTGGAAATTAGAACGGGGTCAACCCGGTTTTCAATGCCTGCCAAAACCTCGTTTTGCGAGTGCTTTTGGTTCCGTCATATTGTTTAACAGTCTGTGAGTGTAAAGAATATAGCCGCGTGGAGCCAGCAATGCAGGCCGCATTGCTCAAATCACCTTTTCTTCGGATCAGACTCTCGGTTTGTCATTTGGTTACTTCTACTTTGTTTATAAGATCTGTTGGCTAACAAAAGGCATGGATGAAACTAGCAGATTTGAGTAGATTTTTGACCGCATTTGAGTGCGTTCGGTCCTGCAGCGGTGAGCCGTAGGAAGCTTTGTTAGATACCTTGTAGGTCAAAGTGCTAATGGAACGATTATGTTGTGTGTTGTGTGTCCTCTGTTGAACGATTAGTTGTAGATTTTAGTAGAACTTGAAGGGTTTTGAGAGTGTTTGACCACAAGGTAAATTCCAGTCCTATGGAAAACAAACGGACTGGAATGTGATTTGCAAATGTAAAACAAGCGAGAACAAAGAAATTTCTGGCTTGCGTAGAAACGTTCTCAATCAAGCGCAAACATCGAAAAATGAGTGCGTCATCGGTAATGTTCGGCTTGTGCCATTCTTTTGTGAACTGCATACGTGTTATAAGCGGTTTAGTTTCGAAAGTTTGACGTCTTACAAGGAATTTCCGTCACATCGTCATAAGTCGTAAACACATTAAAATCTATTGAGGCTTGAGGGGAGTGGTTCACAAATCATGTCCTTTTAAGAAAATATGATTTCTTGGTGGCATGTAAGGATCCGGATTTACCGGCATATTTTGGGGTCTGGAGCTAATAGGATACAAGAAACTTAAAGATCATAGATAGAATAAAATTTGCAGCTGAAGGCGGTCAAAAATTTTCAATATCCAAATTAGCGTTCTTCTACATGATCTGACACTAGGAGCTGTAGTGATTACCTCTGTCTTCTCTTCATTCCCACAAAATAAAAGAGCGTGTGTAGTGTGTAGCTCGCTATACTGTCCTGCAGCACCAAACAGTCGCCACTCTTGCAACTTGCACGTGACCGCTTGCACACGTCGCTTTGTTTGCTCTGCCGTTTCTTAGCGTCCGCCACACAAGTTCTCCGCGGAGATTGTTTCTTATTTTAGCTCTCTTGTTTCATCGTTATCTTTCTTTGCTTCTTTTGTCTTTACTCTGCTAGTACGAGCAATACAGAATCGTTCATTTTGCCTTCTGGTTAAAAGAATGTTGCGTTAAGCAGGACAATATCGGCCGCACAAATTTTATCAACGGCATCACCCAATCGATGCCCCTCGACACAAAGTCATAGTACCAAGATTGGTCCTTCGTGTGGAGAGGTGGAGAGGCTGCGCTCTCATGCTTTTAGTCTTGGTAGAAGATGTATATTGTTCGATATTGATGGATATAATCCACTGGTTTTCTTTTTGGATTTTAAATCCAAAAAAGCATTTCTTGATTTGTTTTGCACAATTATCGAGTCATGTTTACTTTTCTCGGAGTAATTTTTAGTTGAGCATGTTAAATAATGTGGATAAATATGAGATTCAATTCATAACTGTGGCCATAACTGTTTGCGTTTACTTGAGGTATATATAGAAATATTTTTGTACGATGCTGGCGTATATCAGAGTTGAACCCTTTAGAGGACTTGGAATACTACGAAATACCAGCTGGTCAAAACGTATGTTTATTCTCCAGGGAAGTTACATAACTATCAATAGTAAACAACAACATTATGAACAACATCCTTCAGTTCAGGATTCCATTTCTACAAACTCGTTCCACAATTTATAATTAGGTGTTCATAATGTTGTTGTTTACTCTTGATACTTATGTTACTTCGTTCTTTACTTTTTTTTTTCTTTATGAGTTCTTTACTTCACGGATGAGATTTGTTTTATAATGTACAGCGGCTGGTAGCTGTTCCAAAAACAAAAACTTTTCTGCTGCAGTAAAACGCCGTTCACAAATAGTGTTTTTTGGAGCGTTTCTGTCCATACAGAAAAGTGCATTTCGCAGAATTGTTTTCGTTCCTGTTGTGCTTAAAATATCGGTGGCATGGGTGAAATTACTGCTGCGGCTATAAATGTCTAAGGCCGACCGCTAACTACCTGCGGACCGACACAAAGTAAAACTGGAAAATGACCTATTCGCCCGTCTTTCATCATTTCCGTCTCAGACACACGACGTTGTCTAGACAAGAAGGTCATAACCAGTTCACACTTGGTCTTGCCCTAAGATGGAAATGGAGACCCGCCACCTGTTCTGTCTATGTTCCTTGTGATAATTAGCCTTACGCAATCGGATGAAAGTCCTCGTTTTTTAAATGTTCTGACGCTGTGCTCTGTATCAGCTATCCAGGCCAAGTCCTTTGCTGTATATAGTCTCCACTGAATGTTCTATATCAGTCGTAATCTTATGATACTTATATACTGTGTAATTTCAAATCTTTAAATGTAAAGAAATTTTTATTTTTACTAACTTAAGCTTATACATGGTGAAAGTCCTTGTTTTTTAATCTCTAAACGAGCTATACCAATCGTCCGACCCGACCGTTTGGCTTATGACTAAAAAATCTCGTCACACTTTCTATTAGCTTATGCACATTATTTCAGATGGAAGAAGTTATCGAAATCGACACCACAACACCGAAGAAACTGTGCAGAGTGTGTGGAGACAACGCCCATGGATCTCACTTCCAAGTGCTCACTTGTCGAGCGTGTGCCGCTTTCTTCAGGCGGACTTGTCAACACAACCGAACGTACCGCTGTAGACGGGGGACAGGAGTCTGCGATGTTTCCAAAAGTAGGGGTTTCAAACATTTCCAGAATTTTTGGAGCAGCAGCCTCACATCAGGCACCTTTAAAATCCATTACAGACGCACCCTACAACTGCCGCGCTTGTCGGTATCTGAAGTGCACCTCCGTCGGCATGAAGTACCATACAATCGTCTCAGCGACAGCAGAGTTACCTTCTGACGTGAGCGCTCCCTCGCCAAGACCTCCTGTGACGCCAGTGACACCAGTAACTCCGGCCACTCCGGTGACTTCGGTGACTCCCGTGATCTTCCGGCCGCTCGTGGACAATGCCGTGCCCGAGCAGTCAATGGTCATCCCGGTCAACTTCCCACAACAACAGGTCCTTCTTCACACGGACAATGCGGAGCAGAAGCTTAAGGAGATATTTGATGCGGTAGGTACCATCATCGAACAAAAATAGATCCATTTTAAACCCATGAAGCCAATAACACAGCTAAATAAACTGTGGAACAAGACAACTGATTCTCTTGATATTTTTGTCCTTCACCCTCTTCTTTTTTAGTTTTAAATTTCATCATTTTATTTTTCTTGGTTTTAGGGCGTAATAACCTACGGACCAACGCTCGGAGCGTTCCGAACAACCACGATGCAACGGATGCTCCTCGCCTACGAGCACACGTTCGCCGCTGCAACAAAGCTGACCATCGACGAGGTTACCGTCGTTCAGGAGCACCAACTGAAGGACCTGGCGCGCGAGATGAGGGACACTTGTATTCTAATCGCCAAGTTCCTAATGTCGTTTCCACAGTTCGCGCAACTTTCCAGCGCGGATAAGGTAAGGTCTTCTTTAAAATTAAACATCACTCCGAAAATATGATGCGGCAGGAGATTTGACAAACCGAAGGAGACCAAAAATTTTGCAATTAATGACATGCAATTCTCTATCCGGAAATATGAATATTAACGACAATGTTACTATTTTAGTTGAGTGCAGTTGTATTTGCAATTTGATTTAATCATCATCTTGGCTATTTTCTTGGCTAGAACCCAATGTAGAATTAAATATTGCTATCTTCTGGTGGAATTTTTTACGTAGGCACTGCTCTGTAGAACGCCTAAATTTCTTTAAAGCTTAAATACTGGTTATTTTTCTCATCGAAACCCTTTTAGATGTCGATATTCCTTCGCTCCGTGCACCTCTTTGGCACTATGGTCCACTGCTTCCCGTCCATCAAGATATTCGGCAGGGATACCGCAGATCGCCGCGTTTACCGTGGCAACAGGATGGCGGTAGAAGTGGGGAACTTCCTCTTCACCAATCCAGGCATGCCGGAGCAGCGTTTCAAAGAAATGAACACGTTAGTCTTCGCAAAAATATTCAAAAATTATCTATTTCCTTTAGATGCCTATTACATGTGTCTGAGATGGGGCTGCAGAAGCTGCTAAACCCGATGAAAGAGCTGAACATCACCGAGTACGAGTTGGTGTTTATCCAGATCCTCACTTGCTGGAACATCCAATGTAAGAAAGCAAAACTATTGAATCTTACAGAATTAATCTGCACAAATTAAAAAGTCGTGGAACGTTACTGTACTCTAATGACCTTTCACGCTTATATTTATGTTTTAGCCCTGCCTGACGTCAGCCAACACGCGAAAGACGTGGCTGCTCAAGTAGTGGAGGAGGTCTCCAACGAGGTACACAACTATTACTTAGTCGATCTCAAGATGACGAACTACATGTCGCGTCTCGTCAGGCTACTCAACATTCAACTTGCTCAAGAGGTACGATACCAATCCCTTTATGCAAAGCTGGTGGAGAAGCTGACGAGATAGCAAAAATAGTTTGGTTGTTAATCGAGACAAAACCAGATGTTCCAAAAATCTAAACCGGCCATATTCATTCTAAATCACACGCTCTCGTTTCAGGAATTCGCCGAGATCAAGAAGCAGCAGTTCAATATGGCGCGCCTTTTCCACCTATTCGAGTACGCCGTTCTTGGAGAACGCCTTCCCGTCTAGGAGCCACATCTAGTCATTTAGCGAAGATTCCAGAAACCTCACATGTACAGATTCCCCCATACACTCCATGAAGCAAAGGCTCACATTGTTATTGAGATTCGTTGCGCTCGCAAGTGTTGCAAATAATGACAAGATTCTAACACTGTCTTTTAAGTGATTCGTAAACATATCACCTCGTCCTCGGATTGTAGTCTATTATAGAAAGAATATAAACTATTGAGATTTGATTAAGTGTTACATAGCTGTCCTCAGGACAAACGCAGAACAAAACAGTTTTTGAGTGTGCTGCTTATACATGTGGTGTGTGTATTAGTATTGTGCTGTATTAGTGCCAGAAATTCCAATGTCACCTTTTTAACCACCTTGTTTAACCCTACAAAAATCCTAACCATTACCCCTGTATGTAACACGGTGCTGAGGAAAAAGTAATAGAGTCTCATCTATGTACATACAAGGGCCTTTGCTAAATACGGTAGGTTCTTCACGACAGAAATTCTACTTTTTCGAGAGCAAAAATTTCCGTTACATTACCACAAATATTACGTTCCATCATGAGTTTCACATATCAACATACCTTTACTGTTTGAGTACTGAGATCCAACATCTACTCACACAGTTGTACTCCACCACTTTCCAACAAGTTTCTTTTCCCTCGCAATGCCACATACGGAGAAAAATTTCCAATAAAACTGTCTGAAGGTGCCAAAACAAATCACGATCACGGTCTGGTACTCCCGCCGGCGAGCTTATCAAACGCACTGACGAGCGCTGCGACCACAGTCCGCGTCTCTCGCAGCCAACCACACATACCTGTTTTCGTGCGCCGACTGGCTGCCAGCAATTCAACTCCGTCGATCTGTGACTCTCGCGTGCGTCCAGTGTGTTTTAGAGCGACGTCGATCGATCTGTTCGGATTCCATCTGCTTGTGATCATTTCGATCCCAAAGCGATAAATCACTTTTGCCCGCGAGGTGTACTTATATCGCGCGTGTGGGGATTTCGGTAGAAGGAGTGTATGGGTCATTTTTGACGGAAATGTTACAAGTTTATAGTGGACGTATTTTTCTGCTACTGCTTTACAAGCTGTTTGTTATTTCGGTAAACATAAGGAAAGTACGATTTCTTAAAATGCAAGTATAGTAATACAAGTATAATTATTCTCGCTTCTGTGCTGAAATTATACGTAAGACCTATTGTGAAATAGTGCATAACGGCTCCTGGTAACGCACTTTCACTTACTTCAGCCACTTCCCCACAAATGATATTATGACCCAGTGTACTACACATGTGTGGTTCAGAATTTTATAAACCCTATTGGAACTATATGTATGTTACCTTGCGTATGTTGCACACCGCAATAAGTTCATTACATCTACTTTAAATACTATCGACTTCGGCGTTCTGCGCACCATTTTTTAAGTTTAATTCGAATTACATTCAGGTTTTTAAACGTGTTCGCGACTCTAGAGAACTCCGACAGCACATGATCTCATGCTGTAGTTCATAGTTTGTGTGCTTTCGATTACTTGAAACATTTTGAAAACTCCGAGAACAAAGGAAACAGCATATAATGACATAAGTTGACTATGTACGTTCATTGTAGTGTTGTAGTTCATAGTGATGGTCAGTGGCCATTGTATGCACAAGCGTTACGGTACAAATGTATGTTTCAAATTCTGGCGACAGAAGTCCCTATTTTTTAAAGCGTCAACCCTCGTAGATTCCTCTTGGAAACGCGCTATCCGCAACTTCACAGAGGCAGTAACACTACTGCAACCGTGTTTAAATCATTCTTGCCTGTATGATTCGCTCCGTGGCTCTCCAAATTTACAAAATTATCCGGCCACTCTAGTTTCAGCCATGCCACAACCATCTACTTCCGAAGAAGCCTGCTTGGTTTGCGGAGCACCATCGCACGGTGTCCACTTCCGCGTAATTTCTTGTAGGGCGTGCGCCGCATTCTTTAGACGAAGTTTAGACTGCAGCCATCTCTATAATTGTCGTCGACTGATAAAGAATTGCGACGTCTCGAAAAGTGGGTCGCCCTGCAAACTACAGTCACGAAAGTTCGATGGTTTCAGATGCCAAGCACAACTGTCGATTCTGCAGATTCCAAAAGTGCAAAAGAGTTGGAATGCGCTATCAAGGTAGGCAATTCGTTCCGAGTTTGTAATTATGGGTCGTACTTTTTTGGATTAGGTCCCACCGCGGCGGGTAGGAAATCGTGTTGCTATATTTACTTTGTATTGTCTCGATTGTACGACCTTTGGGGCACAAAAAAAATGCGTGAAAAAATTGGAATTATAATCCTTTTTATGTACCCGTATGAAAACGTGAGAACTATAATATTGATTAGAGAACTATATGCTAATAGAGCCAAAGACGCTTGTGACGTGAATGTACTGGGACAGTTTTGGTGCCATGTAGAATGAAAGAGTGTAGACAGTCCGTGCAGACACTTAATGAGACCCTATCGGCTTGCAAAAACGTAAAAGGGACTCTACCCTATTCCTCACCACAGTCCGTCTGTGCTCAGTCTCCAACGATGGCTGCTCTCGCCGCTGATCCACCTGGCGCCGTCGTTGCCGCAACTGGAGGCTTATCCCTACACCAGCTCGTTAACTCGGGAGCGTCGCGTCTCGCCTTCAAAGTCAAGTCATCCAATAACAACGAGTATCGCCTCAAGCCCGTGTACGGATTCGTCGAGCCCGGAGCCTCGTCCCCTCTGGAGATCACCCGCCTCAACGGAGAGCCCAAGGAGGACAAGTTCGTCGTCCAGTTCGTCGAGGTACCCGCCGATGCGACCGACCCTCAAGCTCCTTTCAAGGCTGGCGGACAGCAGGGAGAAGTCGTCATCCCCGTCAAGGCTGAGTAATGGTTTAAATCTTTCTTCATATATTCCCTTGTACAGTATATTATTTTATTTTTTACCTTTCTGTTGGGTCTCCAGCAGGTTAGAACTTGCTGTTTGAGGTTAAGTGGGTAGCTTTGAGAGTGTCGAGGAAGTGAGGGTGCAAATAGATAGATTAGAGGAGGAGCTATGGAAAAGCCGGAAGAGAACGGCCGTGTTTACAACGATAGGGCATACGGATCGAGCTAACGCCTTGTTGAATCATATTTGCACATACACAGAAGGACCGCATATGGTTGGCGGTGTTCCTTAATTGATAAAAGGAGAGTGAAGATGATTGACTAATTTTTGGCCGGTTTAGTAACTTCTTTAAGCATAGACCAGTGATGTGTGTTATTTGCGTTAACAAAGCTATGGTTAAGTGCATGAAGGTACATATTCCGATTAAAGCGCTTGTAATATGCAAAATCTTTAGCTCAAGTTTAAAATGTCCTTGTGCCAAAAATTTAATGATTTAAACTTTATACAGAATTATTTTTCAGAAAGCTCCACATCGCCTCCAAGTTCACCACAATCCAACAGTACTGTTGACAGTCCTATCAGTCTTCCCGAAGTGGTCGTCGAAGATCACAAAGTCGTCTATGATGTGGAGCCACTCCTCACCTTTGTCAGGGATATCCTGAATGGAGTATGTCTCAGCTGTTCTTATGCAAATCTAAGTGATGTATTTCAGCCATGTTTACCGCTTAAAACCATTCATGGAGTGCGCTATGCACCGTTACAGCGCTTTCACATGGCCTTCTACCACTTGTACGATGGAGTGCGACCGACTGTTATTCACGAAACAAACTTGATCAACATGACGATGGTGATCAGAGAGATGGAGACCGTAATACAACGATCTGCGAAGTTTCTCATGAGCTGTGAGGAGTTTTGTGGGCTCCCTACGTTAGATAAGGTGAGATATTGAAAATCTCTTCAGAGCCTTATTTGCTTTGTAAGAAGTTTGTCATTTTAAACGGTCTTCTATTGGCTCACCCATATGTTTCAATAAGACCAGAAGCTGATCGTGCAGTAGCAGGAGAGACCCTTATAGCTATATCACTCAGCTTCTTGCGTAAACATATTTTTGCCCATAAAAATCACCTAAAATTCCTTAGGGTCAATTTTTTTAGTGGGAGATGCTTCGTCGGTTCTCCACCAAGGTGATGTGCATAGTACGCGCTGTGTCAACGGTCGAATTCTTTGGCTTTGACGTTGAGGACAAGAGAATAATGTACACTGCGGATGTGTGCCTTTACGCGGACACCTTTGATTATGACACAGAACAAGTACCCACCGCTACAGCAGAAGCTCTAAAAAAGTAATTGTGGTCTTCTTACATTTGGAAGCAACGATCTTTTGCAGGATCTTCCGACCACTCATGAAGAACATACTGGAAAGGATCATCATTCCCTTCAAACAGTTCCAGTTCACGAAATTTGAGGCTGTTTATCTGTTGGCAATAATGCTGTGGAGCGTGGAGAGTTGGTTGCGATGCAGTCACTGGTGACTGTTCTTTGGTGTTTCAGATATCAACAATGTCTCAGCGGAGACACACGAAGTGGCGGAACGGTTTCTGGGTGAAGCAGCGAGTGAATTGCACCACTACTATAGGTTTGAGATGAAAGTGGAAAACTACGCGGAGAGGCTTACAAGACTGATCAGGATGATCAATTCGATCGAGGTAGGTGTACAACGTGGTGACTGTGAAATCGAAGCATTATTGAATACATTAATCTCCTTCATATCGGATGTAGGACAAGAATCAAAACAGATTGAAATGAATCAAGTGTCCTTTTACAGGGTTATCTCTAGTACTATTGAAGTAGAGTAGGTTGAAGATTGGCAC
>JADLIF010002055.1:0-21388 GCA_016648015.1 Steinernema khuongi | reverse complement strand
TAATGAACAGAACGACTTGAAGGAACTTACATGTTCCCTTCTCTCAAATCGCTTCTGAAGGGCCTCTCTGAGGTCGATTGGAAGCTGATGACCCTTCTTGGCCGCTGACACAGTTTTGCGATAATCATTAAAGTACTTCGAGCGGGATTCCGTGAAATTCGTATGTTTGGTGTCTTGGAAATGCTTTACAATAGCATTGAATCGCTCAAACAGGGCGGATTGGAATTTGTCGATGTAGCCGTCTGCGACGTCCAGAAGATCAGTTCTGAACTGCGCGTCCATCGCAAAAGAAGTGTAGTTCCTATTCTGGTCGCACACAAAGGTAACTTCCAGGTACTTGTCCTGCTTTCCACACTGCGCTCCGAAGACGATTTTCGTCGGTCTCTTCGCGCACTCTTTTGTAGATGCTGTCAGCCATTCCGCTGCACTTGCGCATCCTTTACCATTCGCTGAATACAGAATGTCGGACCAAGATCCTATGGGGACCTCGGGTTTTTCCGCGGGGATATACTCTAAAAACAACTGTGGTCAGCATAGTCAACCTCATCAAGTAGCCTACCCTGACACTGGAAAAGCTTCACCTCCACGGTTTGCTTGTATCTTTTCATCTCCCTGGTCCCTTTCAGGCCCACACCATAGGAGACATTCTTGTAAGCACGGCGACATATCTGGCCAATCGAGTCAAAACCACAGTCAGAAACACGGAGATTTCCGAGGTCCACAAGATCGGACGTCTCGATGGACCATTTCAACGCCACAACATGGTCACCATCGGTTCCGCATGCGACCACCTTCTCGTAGGAGGCGGTGGTGAGCGAGCAACAAGACAGGAGCAGGAGGAAGGCCAGCAGGCCAACGGTCGACCGCATCGTGGAGTGAATGTCGCTTGGTCAAAGACTTGACTACTTATGCAACTTGACTGTGCAATGTCACACGGGAAATGTGTGAGAAAGGATCGGTGTGACGACCGTTCTACCACTACAGGAATAGCACTGAGGTGAGATCTATTCAAGGAACCGATGAGCGTCTCCGATCGATCAGGAAATATCACTTTGCGAGTTTTTGAAGATTACGGTATTGGTACCGTAATTTCTGTACGGATATCGCAACTAGGCAACATGTTTAAAGGCGAATATAATTCACTCCCCGAAACACAATTCTACACCAAGCCAGCTCAATGTTCTGGCTTAATTGTCAGTAGTAAAAGGTAACCGCGTCACTTCGATAATTGGTAACTGCATCAGAGCGGGGCGAGGCTTATTGGGGATGGGGCCACGAGGGCCCGCGAGGTTCAGCTCGCGCGTCGACAGACGGTCCCAGAAGATAGAATCCTCAGGAACGTTGAATACTCAAGAACCTTCGGATGGCTCCGAAGCGTGGTCCGTCCTATGGAGAATTCCGACAGAATCCGGTTGATGTCCTGAAGAGACTTTAGTTCGGGACGTCTGAAAGAATTCGGATCCTCTGCAAGACCTCCTCGTCTGAAGGATTTCGGATACGGTGTTCAGAAGGTGATTAATACCGCTGCTAGGCAGGTAACTGCGGTCATTTGTAACTGTAACTAATAATTTGTAACTGCGTCATGTGTTAATCGGGAGATGGGTGGGCCGCGCGCGCGACACAGGGATGTGCGGATAATTTTTTTTAATAACATCGGATAATCTCAGAGAACTCCAGGAGATAGGGAGACCGTGGTCGTCGACTGTGGCGACCTACTACAGCAAAAGAAGAGAGTGCAAAGTCTCCCTGCACGTGTTTTTGTGTGCCATTTTTCAAGGTCGAGCTCTAATGGTTTTCTTCGTGTATTTGAGAACAACACCATAGCATGCACTCGTTTGTTTTCCAAGTATTTTGGCTGACTTGATGGCATCAGCTGACTACAGTACCCGTAAGAGCTTCTTTCGCGTGTGGGCGCTATTCACACCTATTCTTTGGCCATTCCGATAAGATTACAATGAAGAGGAATTAGTATTCATTGAAGATGGTCCTAATTGGCTTCCGGATCGGAGATCCCTGGTGTGCTTCAAGCCCTCTGGATGGGGCAAGGCCATCATCATCTGGAGCCTCTTCAGACCCTCATCCTCCTCAGCAGCATCCCGGTGGTGTTCGGAGGCATTCCTCTCCTCCTCGCCATGGTCGCCACCTTCTTGCCCCACCTGCCCTACGCCTTGGAGATCGCGGCCCTCTGCATCGTCCTCATCGCTAACCACGGCTCTATGTACGCCCTCGCTCTGGTGGTTGACATCCGGCCCTACAAGCGAGCTGTCCGGAGGATGCTGTGAAGCCTTGCGCATCTTGCTCACAGAAGGTATTTCCCACAAAAAGCCGGATTCTATTGTCTTTTCTCAAACTGTCCAAAAATTTTTTTTCTCAAAGTGTCCGGAAATCGTGTCCGTGACCTTCTACAAAAATTGTTCACCCAATTTGGAACTTTAGGTACCAAGCCCGTAGACATCGGGATAAAACTCTGTGACCTCAAACGGCCCATTCTTTGGGCCTTTTAGTGAGGTTAGTTATTCTAAGCCATTTCGCGGAGCTGTGCGTACCCAGCCCTTCTTCAGAAGCTTGGATGTGGGGTCAGTGTCGAGAGAACCTCACTGGAATTGTGGGTCCTGGTCTCGAGATTTGGGAATTGACTATCCCGCAGCTATTCGAGGTCCAATCTCGAGGTGGAGACTCCAAGGAGGACGGCCTCTCGTGGATCCCGGTGGGAAATTCCTGACTGCAAGCGCGTCGTCGGTGGTGCTGGTCGCCATCGCCACCGCCACGTATAGTTGTTTGCCGGACGGAGTTCCGCGAATTCGGTCCTTGGGATCGCGATGTCACCTGTTTTTGGATGCTACTGACTGGAGCTAGCTATTCGGCTGACGGAGGTGCGAGAAGAATAGTAAGAATCCCGGCCGAGAGACCGTTTCTCGAGGCACTATTCTCTAGGGAGATCCCGCGTCGCCCTACTGCATTCCGAGGCTCCATAACCCAGATTCTTGAGTTTCAGAATGAACGGCGACGACTCGGTCTCTACTTCTTCAGCGTCCCACCCGGAACATTCAGCGTAAGATCGGATTCCCCCTGCTTCTTGCTCAACCGTCTTCAGGGCTTCAGCTGCATCCGACTCGACTTCGGGACTGAGGAGAAGGCTTCCATGATCTGCAGGACCTTGGCCGTGGACAAGGAGCCGAAGCGGAGCTGCGCTGTGAGGAACATGCGCGCGGAAGGGACCGCTCTGGTCGTGTAAGTCTCCTTTACCTAAGGCCTACTTCAGTTCTTGGGGCTCGGGCCTTGATTTCTTCCTTCCCTACCGTACACCCCCGTTTAGGGACATCACCTGCAACGACGCCAAGTTCCTCCAGAAGTCCATCCAGAACATGTTCGACATGGCCGATCTGGCGAGGCAGACGTTCGACAAAGTGGGGTCCTACGAGTACAAGAGCTCCGAGGACGTCCCTGCAGCGCCCGAGAAGAAGAAGGGCAAATCGTCCTAAGGAATACTTTGTTGGTTGTTGTTTCTGTTGCCAGATCTCTATAAATCCTCCTCTCCGCCACCGTGTCTTGTGTCGGTGAATGGTTGTCGCCATCGATCAGGCCGATCTACCTCTGAAGCCTTAGCACTTCGAGATACCGTAGTCCAGCCCTTGCCCCACGCTTTAATCCCGCTCGTACAGATGTTCAAGGGCCTGAAGTCTAAACTGGGCGATGAAGCTAAGCGGCTCCAGGCCAATCTTTCTCAATATGGCGAGAATCTGGCGCAGCAAGTCCGATCTACAGCGGTTCGTCTCCTTTTTCCTCTTTGTCGTGCTGTTCTTTCGTGTCGTTCTCCGCTTCCTAGCCTACCGTAATCCGCCTTCAGAGCTAGGTCACATGCATGTTTGTGTACTCCTTCATTCGGGTCCTGAAGCAGTCGGACGTGGATGAGCCTGAAGCTTGTAGTGCTAGTGAGGTGCTTTCCTTTGCTGTTTTCATCTTCTTCCACAGGGTCTCCCCTATCCAGCTTAGTCGCGTGTTTTTAGAGCGACGCCGGGAGCGACATAAGCGCGTCGACGAGGCGGTTCTTCCAACCGGTGGTGCCCGAAGGAGGCGCTCCAGAAGGAGAGGGCCAGTCCAAGCCGGTCCCGGAGCTGAACAACGAGCTCATAATCAGCCTGGATGACGAGAATGACGTGGTAAGCATTTGAAGTGAGGCTCGGTAGGGATGGAGTTCTGTTGCCTGTCACTATGGGTACGGTAGCTGACCATCCCAACTAGAAACCCAGCTCTAACTTGCATGAAACCTTTCTACTTCAGGCCGACAACACGACAACCTCGGCAGCTCCCGCGGACGTCGACCTTCTTGGACTGAACGACTCAGCTCCGGAGAGGCAGAGGCGCCTCTCCACTACCTCAGTGGACAGCACTGAAAGGTGCGTCAAGTAGGACTGGGCCTCTACAGTATCCAGAGGAATCTACTGCCTAAGAGCTCATTACATCGTCTTCTTCGTTGCAGCTCGCTAAGCACGTTCTTCGCCAACCCGGTCGTGTCAGCCTCCTTCGAACCCATGGACACGATCGCCTCGGACGTCGAAAGCACTTGGAACGACTCGGACAGCGTGGGAGCGAACTCGTCCTCCTTGACGGGAGCCTCCAAGGAACAGGTTGGCGGAGTTTCCATTCACTTGCAAGCGCTTCTTCGTTTCCTACGTCTATCTTTCACTTCTTCTTCACGTCTATCAGTTTTCGCACTGAAGTTTTCTTTAGATCTCCTCGGTGCTCAGCAAGCTCCATGGCCGCGCGGCCAGCTACAAGGACAGATACCGAGAGCTGGCGAAGATGTACAACGAAGTCGTCAAGGACAACAAGAAGTATCGAGTAAGCCGCACTGCTTCTTGTGTCTCGTCTCTCAGCTTCTTTTGCTCGGCTTTTCGTGCCTGCACTCACCGCCTGGCCGCTCCTTTACTCTCGTTTTCCAGAACGTACTAACCACAACCCAAGACAAAGCTCTTGCAAAGATCGAGAAACTGCGCGAGGAGAAGAAAGATCTTGTCCAGCAGCTCAAGGTCGCGGAAAATAAGAACCCCTCAGAGGATGCAGTGAAGGTGAAGCGGCTCCAGGAGCTACTTGAGCGGTGCAAGGAGAGCATAGGCAGCAACAAGGAAAAGATAGCACAGCTATCCGCTGAGAAGGAGCGCCTCCAGGCGAAACTGAGTGGTGTTAATGACGATGTATGCATGCTCCGCTTCTTATAACGTCTTCTCATGGATCCCATCTTTAGAACGAGATAACTCGTCTGGCCGTGGAACGGGTCACAGCCGAGTGGAAGGGCCGCGTGGACCGCCTGGAGGAAGAGTGGAGCAAGCGGCTGAATGACGTCGAGGAGAAGGCGACTATAACCATAGCTACTTCGAAGGCCGAGATGCACGCCGCGCTGCAGCACAAGGACAACGACATCGAGACGTGGATGAACAAGTGCCACCAGCTGGAGAAAGCAGGTCCGTGTGGGGCTACTGTATGCTGTGTCCGAGCGGAAGTGGTCTGGGCTCTGCAGCCTAGCAGACAGTTGTCTCGCAGACACACTAATGAGACACGTCCACGTTACCGTCTACAGAACACCGTAGCGCTTCACTGCCGCCTCAGGCAACATCCGCGACGAGACTTGTCTCCCGCTATGTCTCTCTCGTGTCTACAGACAGTTTTTCAGACACGGACGCGAATGAGCGCTGGCAGGCTAAAGTGAGCTCTTTGGAGAGTCAACTGAATGCGCTGGAAGTTGAGAAGGCGGACATGGTGGAGAAGCTGTCCCAAGCTAAGCAGGAGGGCGTAAGGGTATTCGTTTTTCCCTCGTTGCTTGATTGTTCCATTTCGGTTTTTATTGTCCAGTTGTACCGCTCATTTACTCCGTTATTTGTTGGCTCTGACTTGTTTAAAACAATTGATCTTTCAGGCCGTGCGGGAAGAAGAAATGAAGTTACGTCAGCAGCTGAGGGCGGAGTTCGAAAAGACCAGAAAGGCTGATGCTGAGACCGCTGCTCAGAAGCTGGAAGCTGAAATCCGCAGAGTGGTGAGTGATTCTAAAAAATGTATTTTACCTGTTGTTCCTTCTTAAGGAGGAAGAATGGCGTCAGAAGTTGAAGGAGCAAGAGGAGCAAATGCAGTTGGCCATCGAAGAACGTGAGATGGTGAAGGTTGCAGCTCTCACCGAACACGACCGCCGGAATGACGAGATGGAAGTCATTAACGCTCAACTTAACGAGGAAAAAATTAGACTTCAATCTCAATTGGAGGAAATTCGCGAGAAACACCGAAGACAGATGCAGGAGTTGAGTGCTTCAATTGAAACCAACTCTGCTCGTCATAAGGAAGAACTTGAGAAACTCAATGAGAGCCACCAGGAAGTTATCGGAAGAATGAAGTCCGCTATTGACGCCAAGCAGGCTGATATTGATGAGTTTGAAGCATGCGTTACGAGCACCAAGAAGGTCGTCGAAGAACTTCGCGATCTGAGCCACCAGAACGCTGAGAAAATAGCAACACTTGAAAGTTCCCTTGCCGAGAATGAAGAGCTTCATTCTACCTTGGAGGAGAAGCTCCATGAAAGCGAGAACAAGTTAAAGGAAAGCACTGATAAGGTTGCTCTTCTCGTGAAACAGCTGAACGCCATGGAGAAAGAGAAGGTGGAGTTGACTGTAGGGCTTTCTCAAGCTATACAGAATGATGACGTAAGTCTAGTAGTTAGGTTCGTCTATCACGAGGGAAATACTTTAGAAAGTGCGTGAAGGGGAAGCGAAGTTGCGTGAAGAGCTGGAGAAGGCCAGGAAAGCCGATGCTGAGATCGCTGCTCAGAAGTTGGAGGCCGAAGTCCACAGAGTGGTGAGTGGATCTGAATAATACAATTGTGTATATGTTTCTTCTTAAGGAGGAAGAATGGCGTCAGAAGTTGAAGGAACAAGAGGAGCAAATGCAGTTGGCCTTTGCAGAACGTGAGATGGTGAAGGCTGAAGTTCGCACTGAACAGGACCGCCAAAGTGAGGAGATGAAAGTCATAAATGCCCAACTTGAAGAGCTGGAGAAGGCCAGGAAGGCTGATGCCGAGGTCGCAGCTCAGAAGTTGGAGGCCGAAATCAGCAAAGTGGTGGGTGGATCTGTTTTGGAAACTTATACCTGTCTTGCCTTCTTAAGGAGGAAGAATGGCGCCTGAAGTTGAAGGAACAAGAAGAGCAAATACGGTTGGCCATTGCGGAGCGTGAAATGGTGAAGGCTGAAGCTCTCACTGAACAGGACCGCCGAATTGACGAGATGGAACTCGTAAATTCCCAGCTTAAAGAAGGAAAAGCTGAACTTCAATCTCAATTGGAAGAAGTTCGCGCGAAAATAACAGAGCTTGAAAGTTCCCTTGCCGAGAAGAGAGAGCTCCATGCGACTATGGAGGAGAAGTTCCTTCAGAATGAAAAGAGTTTAAAGGAAAGCACTGATAAGGTTGCTATTCTCGTAGAACAGCTGAACGCCATGGAGAAGGAGAAGGCCGAGTTGGCTGCAGAGCTTTCAGAAGCTAAACAGGACGATGACGTAAGTCTAGTAGTTAGGTTCGGCTATCACGAGGGAAGTACTTTAGAAAGTGCGTGAAGCGGAAGCGAAGTTGCGTGAAGAGCTGGAGAAGGCCAGGAAGGCCGATGCTGAGATCGCTGCTCAGAAGTTGGAGGCCGAAATCAGCAAAGTGGTGAGTGAATCTGAATAAACTAATTGTGGACATGTATCGTTTCCTCTTAAGGAGGAAGAATGGCGTCAGAAGTTAAAGGAGCAAGAAGAGCAGATGAGGTTGGCCATCGAAGAACGTGAGATGGTGAAGGTTGATGCTCTCGCTGAACAGGACCGCCGAATTTACGAGATGGAACTCGTAACTACCCAACTTAACGAGGAAAAAATCAAACTTCAATCTCAATCGGAAGAACTTCGCGAGAAACACCGAAGGCAGATGCAGGAGTTGAATTCTTTGATCGAAACAAACTCTGCTCGTCATAAAGAAGAACTAGAAAAGCTCAATGACAGCCATCAGGAAGAGAGCGAAAAAATGAAGGCCACGATTGACGCCAAGCAGGCGGAGATCGAGAAGCTTGAAGAATGTGCTACGAACACGAAGAAGGTCCTCGATGAACTTCGCGCTGTCAACCACCAGAATGCTGAGAAGATAGCAGAGCTTGAAAGTTCCCTTGCCGAGAGGAAAGAGCTTCATTCTACCTTAGAGGAGAAGCTCCTTGAAAGCGAAAAGAAGCTAAAGGAAACCTCTGCCGAGGTTGCTTTGCTCGTAGAACAGCTGAACGCCATGGAGAAAGAGAAGGTGGAGTTGACTATAGAGCTTTCTCAAGCTAAACAGGACGATGACGTAAGTCTTATAGGTTCTCCGGTTCGGTTAGTACGAAAGATACTTTAGAAATTACGTGAAGGGGAAGCGAAGTTGCGTGAAGAGCTGGAGAAGGCCAGGAAGGATGATGCCGAGACTGCCGCCCAGAAGCTGGAGGCCGAAGTCCGCAGAGTGGTGAGTGGCTTTGATTGGCAAACTTATACATGTCTTGGCTTCTTAAGGAGGAAGAATGGCATCAGAAGCTGAAGGAGCAAGCTGCTAATAAAGAGCAGTTGTTGGATGAGCTCCGCACATCGCTGGAAGAACAGGTCAAAGCAGCTAGGGAAGAAGGTGAGAAGCGTGTAGAAGAGTTCAAATTGAAGGCGGAAAAGAAGATCGGGAAGATGAAGCGTCAATGTGAGACTGACATTCAATCGGCTAAGGCCGAGCTACTCCTGGAATTGGACGAGAAGCGCTCTGAGCTGGACTCAAAACAACAGGAGCTGGATTCTTTGAAGCTTGAAACTTCTTCGTGGGAGAAGCGGACGGAGGAACTGCAGATGGCTCATAAAATGGAGTTGGATAGAAGACTTGAAGAACGGAATGAGCTGCAGGAACAGTCCTCGAAGTTGGAACGAGAACTGGCTGAAGTACATGCTCGCCTGCAAGGTATGTGCAAAGAGTAGATCACGGAATACAACGTCCAATTTCAGAGAAAGAATCTGATCTTGATTCATTCGAAGCCGACAAGCGGAATCTGCAGGCAGAACTGGAGGCCCTTCAACAGAAGCTGGAAGATTCAGAAGCGGACAAGAAGCGCGAAGTTCAAAAGGCCCAATCTAAGGCCGACAGCGATAGGCAGCGGATGGTTCGCGACCTGCAAAAGGAGATCAAGCAGCTGTACCAAGATCTAAATGAAAAGACGGCTGCTCTGGATTCGGCTAACGCACGAATTCAAGAATTTGAGAGTAAAGCCGCTGAGAAGAGCGAGAGCGTTGCGAGTCTTCGTCGAGAATCTACCATGGAGGATGTAGAAGCAGTGGTGAGTGGCCCTTTAATCTCCCTATTGTGAAGTTCTGTGTTCCTAGGATCAAGAAGAGTTACGTACTCTGCGCGAGCGGCTGTGCCAGTATCAGAAGGAGATGGCTGAGCTACGGGATAAACTAAGGTTGGTTAAGTTTCCCCTGCGTCGTTAGCGTAATTGCGTTTTTCAGTCGCACTGCCAATGATGACAGAAAGTCCTCCTACAACGGTGCCACGACCACAGCCGTCGTCAACATGCATAACATGGTTGGGTCTTCGGTCTTATCCAGCTCTAATCTTCTGTTCTTTAGAATCGTCCCCCTCCAGCCTCGACTGCCTACCACTACGACTCTAATCTCTCCTTTGCTGAGCCAACGGAGGCAGAGGTAACGCATACCTAGAAAATGGCGGTCTCATCGGCTTCTTTTCAGTACCTCCGCAATGTCCTCTACAGGTACATGAACGAGCGCGAAACTCTTGGGAAAGAAATCATCACCTTGACGAAGGTGATTGGCACTGTAGCCAAGTTCTCCAAAGACCAGTTGGACTCCGTCGTGAGGAAAGAGGAGGCCCGTAACCAAGGCTGGTATGGAGGTACAGTGCACACTGTTCAGTCAGTGATTGGCCACGCGACCAGCGGCCACTCTTAGCTTCGCTTCGTTTAACCTTTCCCTATTCTTTCACTATCCTGGGTTCTTACGATGCCTTATCCAAGAGCAGCTTTCACGGCCAATTTATTTGTACATAGCAAAGACGCTGTGATATTTATTGGATTATTCCACCATAATAAGTTTAACCCGCAATCGAGTTGTGATATTGTTATATAAATGTTTTCCTCCTGCTGCCTACTGTTGTGTACCGGCCGCTTCAAGCATTTAAAGGTCGCTTCATTGCTTCTTTTAAAATCCACTTTGGTTTCGTTCTATCAATTTAGCCCGAACTTCACCATCCTCCTCCAGGGCCTTCTTCTAGGTACAGGAAGGGGACCTCGGAAGCCATCAGCGACACCATCCCCGATTGGCTGCTCCTCGCGGAAAGCCAGAAGACGGACTTCGGCTCCTTCGAATTGAAGAAATGATGAACGATTGCTTTAGATTATTTGAGTGAGACGCTTGCAGCGTTGACCTGTCTGTGAATGCATAAATAAAAATCCCCCCTAGACTAGACTCTTCCTCCGTTGCACTTTTGGCGTCTTGCACGCTGTAGACGATGCAAGCGGCAGACAGACTGTTGTCTGAACTGTCTGCAAAAGTAGACAAATGTCTAGACAATGTCTAGGAAACAAAGAACTCCGGGAAAGAAGCCAGATGACTCACAGCCGTCGTTTCGTCATGCCCTCAATCGTGTTGGGATCATTGTTAAATCACCGACACGTTTCCCCCCATCGGCCCGCATGTGGCTTCGTAGTAGTCATCGTTGCTTTTTACCCCCAATGTCTTCGACGGAAGGCGCGAATCCGAGCACGAGCGACAGCTCCCCGCCCGAGGCGGCGCTCCCGCACTCCGTGGATGTCGAACTGGAGCTGGACGGCGGTGGCTTGACCGGTGGGGTGAGCGAGCGAGCGTTCGAGGCCGTCGCGATCTCCTTCTCGCGCGAGATGTCCCGACTTGTCGACATTACGGATCCGCTCGACTCGCATCATTTCATGAACGCACGACACCCAGCTGGAAACCCACGCCGCGTCCGCGCGCATCTGGCGGTTGCGTCGCCAATGCCGGGCAGCTTCTTGGCCGAATACGAACGCCAACAACGCGAAGAGCAGGAGCGTCGCCAAGCCGAGGCGCCTCCGGTGGAAGCTCAACAAGAAGAAGCTCCTGCACAGGAGCCAGAAGGAAGCGAAGAAACCCAGGCGGAAGGAAATGGAGAAACCCAAGCGGATGCTGAAGCACAAACCGAAGGCGCCGGTGATGATGAGGACCCCGACGACGAAGACGACGACGACGAAGCCATAGATATCGAGGCAGAAGACGACGACGACCGCCTGGACTACTTCCTGAGCCGTCACACGGAGTTCCGGCTGATGGAGGCACTGGGCGTCGGTCCAGTTAGCAACTTCGGAGCGAACCAGCCGACGATGAGAAGCCGCAACGTGCAGAAGCAGATGCTGGTGACCGATCCGAACCACCTCCCCTGGAAGGAGCGCGTGGCGATGTTCGAGGAAAAGGAGAAGGAGTACGACCGCGTCCTCGAACACTTCGAGTACCTCAAGACGGACCAGCACACCGTGGAAGTGGGTCCGGAGAAGTTCTTCTACACCGACGAACGGGTCGTCCTGGATCTCATGGAACGCGCGGTGAAGTTCGACTTGGAGTCGTACGACCTGCTGGAGCACCTGAAGAAGACCCGGGACGAGAAGGACGGCTTCTACGGCGGCGGACTCACGATTTCGGAGGCCGAGCGCGACCTGGGCGCCTTTCTGCAGAGCAGCGAGTGCAAGTTCAAGCTCAAAGGCAAGGACGTCTTCGAGGTAAGTCCTTATCTTTTGTCCTTACCTTATCTTCTTTTAGATCGGTTGCGGTGCTGGACTCCTTGGCATCCTCGCCTGCAAAAAGCGATGTGGCAGACTCACGGTGCAGGACTTCGTAAGTGCAGGAGTTTCTCTACAGAGCTTATCATGGGTTTCAGAACGAGCCAGTGCTGAAGTGCTTCACCAGGAACAACTTCTTCTTGAACGACATCAACGCGGACCTCGTGGAGTTCTTCGACGGCGACTGGTTCGAACTGACGAAGGTGTTGAGAGCGCGACAGTAAGTTCCTTAGGACCTGGATCCATGAAACGCGCTTTGTTTAGGTTCGATCTCATCCTGGCCGCGGAGACGATTTACAACGAGAAGAGCTACGAGAAGCTCCATGACTTAATGTTCAAAACGCTCAAAGACAACGGTTACATGTAAGTTCACTGATGTCGGATATAGGAAAGTGGCCAGTTCTTCTTCCTGCTGACTGCTTCTTCTAGATGGAGATCATCTTGAGACCCAGAGCTTATTCTTGAGTCTTCTCTGTGAATCTAGACCCTTCCTCATTGATGCTTTTGGCTCCGATCTCTCGGTTCTCTCCTGCTCCATAACGCTCAGATCTTTTCATTCCTCGATTCGAATCTTCTGAACTCCCTTTCTTTCAGATACCTCGCTGCACAAGAAAAGCCTTCCGAGGAGCCTTCCAAGGAACCCAAGGAGCCTTCCAAGAAGCCTGCTGAGGAGCCTTCCAAGGAACCCAAGGAGCCTGCCGAGGAGCCTTCCAAGGAGCCTTCCAAGAAGCCTGCCGAGGAGCCTTCCAAGGAACCCAAGGAGCCTTCCAAGAAGCCTGCCGAGGAGCCTTCCGAGAAGCCTTCCGAAGAAGTTTCCAAGAAGCCCTCCGAAGAGCCTTCCAAGGAACCGTCCGAAGAGCCTTCTAAGAAGCCCTCCGAAGAACTTTCCAAGAAGCCTCCCGAGAAGCCTTCCGAAGAGCCAAGTATCGGCAGCGTCTCCGGCTTTCTGGACTACGTCCGCAAGGAGGGGAAGTTCCGCGCGGAGGTAAAATGGACCTCGGAGTCGCAGACGAAGGTCATCGAGTTGCGGAAGGCGCCCTCCCACAAACTCATGACCAACATGAAGCAGAGCCAGAAGCGGAACCGCGCGCGTGCCATGCGCGGCCGCACCAAGCCCGTGAAGAAGGCCGAAGCCGCCGCCGCTGCTCCAAAGCCGAAATAGCCTGTACAGATGCACTCCCGCTGTGATTTTGACTTGAATAACTCTATAAAATTACTTTATAATGATCCTTCTTCGACCTCCTTTCAGGACATGGAGTGACTCCCACGTGCTACTTGGATAACTTTATAAAAGTCCTATGTATTTACATATCACGGGAACGGTTAGAGGAGCACAACGACGAGGAGCAGCGGAAGAAGGAGGGCGGCAAGGCCTCGGGAAGGCCCCGGGGCGTCCTTGGGGTCGGCGACGTAAGAAGAAGAGGGTCCGGGCACGGAGTCCACGACGACCCTGTGGGGCTCGAAGCTCTCCTCCTCGTCCTCGGGGCGCTCCTCGACGAGCACGTCGTTGGACTCCTCGAAGGAGGAGGAGCGGCGCACGTCTTCCAGGACGGAGACGAGTGGGGGCAGCGTGGAGGGCTTGGAGGTCGAGGGCCGCGCGGTGACCACCACAGGAGAAGGCCGGTGGTGGAGCCGCGGAGAAGTGCCCGTGAAGGCGCAGCCGGGCATGAGCGTCTTCGTGGTGTCCTTGAGCACGCGGAAGATCACCTGCCAGGCCTCGAGGCCGCAGTTCTGTCGGATGGGGAGTCGCACACAGCCCGAGAAGAAGTTCAGAGCGCTGGAAAGGGGCATAGAGTGGGAGGTCCTGACACGAATGGAAAGTAGGACCCTTTCAGTTTCCTAGGACCTTGGGGAAGGAGACTCACTTGCACATGCGGTCGAGCTTCGCGGGCATCGTGATCCCCGTCTCGGCGTTGGCCTTCTCGATGTCGGTGAGCGTCTCGTCGTGACACTGCTTCACGGGGCCCGAGCGGTCCAGCGAGACCAGGCACTCCGCGCTCTTCATGAAGGCTGAAGAAGGAGGGTCAGGGTCGCCGAGTTTGCAAATTAGATGTTCATGAACCATGGACCTGCTTCTTCATGCTATTGCCCCTCAAGAAGGCTTCATGTCATGAAGGCCTTTTAGGATTGACCAGAATGGCTCAGAGAGTCATGAAGGAGGTGGATAAGGGTCCCCAGGATGGTGTTGAGCATTCCCCTATAGCCAAATCTCCTTATCCCCTAACTGTCCCTTCTTCCCTCCGACTCACTGTCGTAGCCTTCGTTGCAGAGGTAGCCGTAGGAGCTGTCGATGAGGCTGATGGTGATGTGCTTGGGGCACTGCGCGCGGAAGTCGAGCACGCACGAGTCGAAATTGCGAATGAGCCTAAACGGGATCGCGTGTCAAGAACCAATCTGCGGAAGCGCACCTGCAGAGCTCGCGGAACACTTGACCCCCGAGCTTCGGCAGCTGGATCGCCTGGCCGAACTCCGACTTCGACGATGAAGAAGAGGCGCCTTCCTGAATGGGAGATATCTAAGGTGTGGAAGGCCCTGCTTCTGACTTGGGACCCGGTCGACTTTTACTAGGGCAAAAGAGGGCGAAGCTGTTCCAGCACTAGCACCAGCTGAGGGTACTAGAGTTCCCTAAGGCCCTCATCCTCCGCTTCCAACTCACCTTCTGGTTCAGGACCTTCGCGTATTCGGCCACCGGCTGCACACACGTCTGGATACGGTCGTTCACCGCGGCGGGACACTGGGTGATGCCTGTGGCGGGCGAAGACGCCAGGAGGACACCTTAATCAAAGGATACGGTAGAACAGGTGGGAGGGTTGACGTGAAATCTTATTTTCTTTTGGATTTTTGAGTCAGATCTTGGCTCATATCGCAGTAAAGGTCACCCGTTCGATTTTTAGGGCTTTTTTTTGGTTCTCAATGGGATTTTGTCGGGATCGATACTTGACTCGGGGAATGCTTGTCGTGGAGTGTCAAGCAGATTGGATGGAATCCAATTTTTGAGTGAATAGAAGATCCTTCTTCGCATCAAAATGTGAAAATCTTAAATTCCTGAGATTTTCTTCTTGGATCTGAGATCTTCCCCTTCCAAGTGGACCTTCTCTCCCACCCAAGGAGCACTCACCGGCGAGGACGAGGAGAAGCATGGGATCGCGAAGCAGGCTGGTCCGGGCTGGGAACAATCTCATCATCGGATCATCTGAAGAAGGCAGCGTCTTCGAGGGGCGCAAACAGAGGCGCGAGTTCCCACGCGATTCAGGTGGCGGCTCCCCGGGATAATTAGAGTCCGCGAGGGGCGAATTACTCAATCAAGAGCCACGCCCGCCACAGGTCGGGGGGGGGGGGAGGGGGGGCAGGGTAATGGATGGTGATGGCGTCGCGCGCGACAAATCCAATCTAGGAGAGCGCTCGAGAGACAAAAAGGCGTCTTCGCTAATCCGATTACATGGCCGCGCTGGAGCATGTGGACAGAAGGGATCAGCCCTTGTTCCGAGTTCCTCCGCCCGCCCAGGAGCGCCGTCCTGGAATGTTGAGGTGCCGAGTGGGACCGTTTTTCCACGAGAAGATAGGGTCCACGATACTTCCCCCACGCCCCCCCTCCTCCATCCCCACGGACTCCTTCTCCGGGCCAAGTTCCTCGTCCCGGATTTCCGCGCGCCTAAGGCGTCGCTCGCACAGTTGCGGACCATAAAAGGGGACTTGGGCTAACGACCCCCGAGGGAGTGCCGCCGGCTGCCGTTAGGTGGAAGAAGTTGGGCTAATTGGCCGCGGCTAATCGAGTGAATCGGCGATTGACCGCAGGGATCGGATGTCGGATTAGGTTATGTGAGAAGAGGGCCCGTCAGCCGCCGCGGATTAATCGCTTAAGGAGCGCGGGATGCGGGACTACGGTAGCGGGAAGGTGTCTGGGCACGAAGGGGATATTTTGGCGATGTGAAATGGAGCGCGAGGCTGTGGGCATGCTCAAGGCGCCGGATAATGATATCCGATTGGGAACGCGACGGAAACAAACAATTTGCTGCTGGGAAGGTTGGCACCTTTCCGATCGCGTCGGGAGCCCCGGTAATTTGTGGCGATTTGTGGTCCACGAGGGTTAAAGATAGAACTGATCGGACTCATTATCAACTGATCTCTAGAAGTACTTGGGGAGACGCCTGACCGCTCGACGGCGTCCGACGGGAGTTGTCAAGGGTGATAAATGGGACCCGGCGCCGGAGACCAATAAAAACGATGTTCTGAGGATTGATGGGCGGAAGATCAAGCGGCGGCGGGAGAGACATCCGCGGAGACAAGGTGGCACGGCGGAGGTGAACGCCGTTATCACCAAGGACCGAAGACAACCTAGGACTGAAAAACGGGATCTAAGGAAGGTGATGATGTAACCACTAGGCAGCCATGCAGAGGACCTACAAGGGAACACACCTGAGCCTGGAAAGCCCGAAGAATGTCAGGCCTTTCTGAGCTAGTGACACCCAGCGCAGTTTGATCGCATAACCTATTCATGCACAAGTACAAGGAGGGTGTTTGCAGAAGTTAAAGCTGTGGAAAAGCCGCGGGAGTGTTTGAATCGACGAGTCTCCGCGCGGCCATTGAATTGACATTAATTCGACGGGTTTGGATGTACATTCTAAACTCGCTCAACTCTCCTGACGCTCCTTAGCAAGCTTCGTTATGCTAGGTTATCATATAGAGGTCAAAAATGTGATATTTAACCCCTTAAAATGATTGTCCAACTTCCGATAGTGGAACGTTTAGCAGTTACAGAGTTGCTACTGACACTTTAAGCTCCGAAGGTCAAGTTCCTCTTCCTGCAAATCACTCTGATCTTCGCGCAATCCCGTTCTCCCTTTCCTCTAGAACCCCTCCCCCTCCCCAAGCCTACTTATCACCGAGCAGAAATCTAAAAACACTCTGCGGAGGCCGAGGACGGGAGGCGAATAAATGGGAGTGTGCACGGGAGAACACGGCTCGGCTCCTCCGTAATTGAACCGAGCCTGTGGGGGGTTTGTTTACGCGCGCCACCTCGGTACTGTCACCTTCTGGAGCGCCTAATCGCGATGATGGATTACGGTGGGGGGAAAGGTGAACGGCGATGGCACGCGATAGTCGTCGGGATCCGTCCTCCAAAGTCAACAGGGCCCGATCGGGCGGACAAGGAGGACCGCCTAATCCGAAGTGATTCTGAGTGGATTACGAGTCAAAAACAAACAAAAATTGCATTCGCGTAATCGCGAGCGCTCGTTTCCGAGGCGCTTTCATGCGCCGCAGCCGTTGACCGAGAGGGCCGCCGAGTAATTGCGACCGCCAGCGACAGGAGATCATTAATTAAAACGGCGACGACGACAAGAGCCACTCAATGGCCCCGCGGCTCGGCCCGTAATTGGGTTCACGGGTGGGGCGCCTTTCCGAGGCGAGCTTGAAGTTTCCGGTGCCTTAGCGGGAGGTTAGGGTGCTAGGAGTAACTCTGGCATGACCTGTGGGGAGCCTTGACCTGTAGGCTACTGCTTCCCGTCTATGACCAACACGTTTCACCTTTAAAAGAGCTTCCAAAAGAACGCTTTTTTTCTATAAAGAACTACGAAAAGGACATTTAAAATCACCCACGGTGTGGCTATCTTGAACGCTGTTTTTTATGCTAAAAACGATCTTCTCAACAGTTGGTCATAGGCTAGAAACAACATACGGGGGATGGGTGTCCTATCACTATTACAGTGTCCGTCAAAATACCCCCTTTTCATTAATTTTTTTTATGCTTTTTAACGTAGTAATAGTCATTTGCCTCAAAATTCTCAGAAAGTTGGTTATATTGCAAATGAAAGGGGGTGTCCTAAAGTTTTGGGCGGACACTGTATCGCCACACTGTACACATTCCTTTTCGGATTAGGCTTTAAATCAATACTTTAGTTCCAACTATGTTGTTGGGTGCTTCAAGTGTTTCCAAATAAGCTAGTTCCTAATCAACCTTATTTCTACTTCCGTGCAATTAATCAAAACACACGACCTGTTTCAAACCTTGTCCACTTGCTCTGAGATAGATCACGTTCTTAACCACATCAAGAGCGTTTAGTCCGAAAAGAAGGGCCATAAATCAAGAGTTCATGGGAATTTCATGGGAAGCACCGAGAGTTATGGCTTCGCTTCGCAATTGTCGAACTATGGACTATTTTGGTCGACATGAATGGGGTTTACAAGTAGTTGGAAACTGACCTAATGTGTCCTACTTTACCCTACCATTTCACCTAGTCCTGCTCCCTCTACGGATTCTCTTACGACAAGGCCCTTGAGGATAAGTCACGAATGACATACCCTTAGCCAGAAATATGGTGACAAAGCGCACTCTCGCAGCTTCTTCAGCTAGGCTCCGATTTATGAGGACGAAATTCCACTATGAATGGGATAGCCTGAGCCAAGAAGGGCAAGAATGAGTCGGCCGTTTTCGTCGTGTGAAAGGGCAGAAAAGCGATCCTTTTTGTCACTTTGTTTGGTCCTTTTTGTGGCTAGGAAGGTATGAATGGACCTAGTAGAACTCGTCAAGAAACATGGTTTCCCCGCGTGGGTTTGATGCGAGTTATGACCCCACTTTCCGATGAAATTCGCTGTCTTCGAGCTGTGAACCATTTGGTGTCATATCCTCTAGGGTAAGATGGGCCAGAGATCTAACTGACTCTCTGTGACAGCTTCTTCGAGCAGGCTCAGATTGTAGATGATCATCCTAACAGCGCTACTTGAGCTCAAAGCTCCACAACGCGCCGGAAACTCTACAGCCTCAACAAGTTGCCGACTCGCTCGTGCCAACCCTAAGCCGTAATTAGGCGCGCGCAAGGCGAAGACGCGCCTAATGGGTGACCGGTCGAGGGTCGCGCGCGGATCCTCAAAGTTGGCATAATTAGAGACGCCTCGCCGATCGCGAAGAGCGGTAATCATCGCGGCATAATAGATTAATGTACTCGGCCGTCAAGTTAGGGCCATCGAGTGCTCGAGCGGTCTCAAAGGGATTAGACGCGCGAAGGTCGGAATAATTGGATGAGTGCGCGATCCTAATGCCTAATTGCACCTGGCTGCCCCCCGATGGCCCCTTTGAAACCCGGCCGGATCGAGTTGCTGAGCAAACACGCGCACGAGCAAACGAGAAACGTTTTTGGAGGGGACTAAAGGCTACGTGAACTGGGGGGCAGAGCCTCGCGAAAAAACCCAGGCCTGACAATGTCGGTCAAAGTTCTTTGGCTTCTAAGAGGCGGGAAGACACCCTGTTGACTGTTGTTTAACTTTTCCTACGGCTTTGTTGGCTACTGAGATGTCGCTGCTTATGGAAGACACCTTGTTCTTCGGCAGTTTTTAGAGTAATAGGTTTGCGAAGCCACTAGGCATCAGGAGGACAGCGATTTAGTGGAATAGGCGCAAATCACCTTTAAAGGAGAATCTTCCCTGCGCTCTAGAGCTTCTACGCTTGTTTCTAATAGGCTTGAAACGGTCGTAAGCTGCCATAAAGACCACAGATCCCTGATGACCACAGATGAGACTTCCTAAGATGCTTGTATGTCCAGCCTAGAAAATCCCCTTAAAGGAGAAGACAAAGATGTTCCTACTGTGTGGAATTCTTCTTCTGTGTTCGTCTGCGCTCTCCCTTTCTGTCAGAGGGCGAAGAAGAACAGGAAGGACTCCTTTCAGCTACTTAGAACACGCCCTTGGTGTCCCTCTAGTCATGTGACCATCCCTGGTGGTCAGAACTCAGAGTTCTTTTGCCTTTTTCTTTGCTTTTATTTGCGTAGAACAAACAATACACGTTTTTGGCTAAAAGGCTAGGGGACAGGGAGCCTACCGGGCAGGGACGTGCGCAAAAGAGCAAATACCTTCTTGGTAACCGAGAAAAGGACACTTTGTGGACCTTTTAACCCCCATCTCATCTAATCGGACACATCTTGGCTTCACTCCAACAGCGCTGTAGATAAGTCCTGGACGAGGCCGTTTTGACAGTTTTAGGGCCGAGGACCCACGCGTGACCTCGGGGTGACAGTAAAGCCAAGTGGCGCAAAAAACAAATCGAGCGATGACGGATCACCTGCTGGCGGACTGACAGGGAAGGAAGGAGAGGGCTCGGACGGCAGATTTGTGATCGCTGTTGCGCAACTCATCAGCCGGAGCATCGACCTTCGAGAACCCTTCAAGAAGTGGCCAGGAGTGGGAGTCCGGCAGCTGGGGAAGGTGTGAAGACGTGACCAGTGTTCGAAAATCACAGAAAGTCGAATTATGTGAGGCCTTCCTTGGCCCAAAGCCCAAGAAGGGGTTCCACTTCCCTACGACCCTTCTGTCGCCACATGGGCATGAAGAAGGAGGAGTGGATGGACAAATTTAGGCAAAAACAAGGTTTTTATGTGGCTTTTATATAGCTTAAGCTTTAACGTTTTTGCTTTTGTCTTCTATTCGAGGCGCCTTAAGTCCCCAAAGACATAACCTTCTCATGTTAGGCCTCAAAAAACAACCCAAGAAGAAGTCATTCCAGCGGGTAACGAGTGGCTCTGCAACTTGCAATCGACTCCCCTGGTACGAAATGTAATTAGGGTTGACGAAGGCCACCAACGATCAGAATGGCGAATATTCAATTAGATTCGTGAAAAATGGAACACCGCTAATTCGACTCGACGAACTGGGAACCCGACTCTGTAGGACTTGGCTCTATCGACCACCCTCAATGAAGCATGAGGTCATGAGGAGGTTTGCTTGTCCCAAGGTGCTCGGTGGCGTCACTCGATTGACCCTCGGCCACTTGTCACACACGACTGAAACCGTTGCAGTCGATTGTCGTCCAGGGGCGCAACACGTGCCAAAACACTCGAGCGGATGAGGGAGCGCGCGAGGGGCGAATCGAATGAATAATAATGCACGCCGGTGTCACAACAAACAAGCCGTTGTGCAACTCTCGGCCGATCGGATTTCCCGATCGACGACCCCGCACAACGAATCCTTAATTGTGGCGGAGGCCGTTTTCGGCAATTAGTGTCTCGTTCCCGCGGAGACGCTCGGAGAATCTAAATGAGCGAGGGAGAGCCGCCCGACAGGCGGGCATGGCCCAAGACTGATGACTGTTTACGGTCCAGGAAGAGTCTTGGAGACGGCTGCAGACGGATACGATAAATCTGTCTGGAACAGAACCGGAGAAGTCTAGAACCCGGGCCCGACAACCTCTCATGGCTCAAAGGTGATGACTGCCGGGTGTTTACAGTCTGGAAAACATCTGCAACGTGTATGCAGACAGAGACAAAGAGACAGACGACTGTCTAAAGAGCCGATCTCTCGAGCCAACTGAGCCAACCTCGAGCCAAATGTGCGAAATTCCTAGAGAGAACGTGCAGACGAGCAGAGAACAAGTTTGCATCCTTCAAATGGAATGCGTGAACAGTTCATTCGAAGCAAAAAAAAACACGGACAGCGGCGGGATTCGAACCCGGACAGACCGTTTGACAATCCACACACTTGCCAGTACACCACATCGTGACCATAGCTTGTTTTTCTTGAGTTTTTCTCTGTTCGTCTGCCGC